>JAEBDU010010320.1:0-13181 GCA_016802625.1 Heliconius numata | reverse complement strand
GGTGTGCGCGCGCCGGGGGCGGCGGGCGGCGGGCGGCAGTGTCCCGGGCCGCGCGCGCTGGACGCACGTGAGGCGCGTCGCTCCCGCCGCTCCGTGCCACCGTACACCCGCGATCGTGTCCGTGCCGCAGTGTGTGCGCTCTGAGAGTCTCAGCGGAGGCGCGCGGATCGCGAGCGACGCCCGCGCAGCAGTCGCGACCCCGGCAGTGACTAGTTTGTGCAGTTTAATAGGAAGTTATTGAGAAACCTTTGTCAGTGATGCCGATAGAGCTTTAAGTAAGTTGAAACTTATTATTTGTGGTTACGTAAGGACTGTGCTCGCCGGTGGCCCCGCAGGCCCCGCAGGCCCCGCAGGCCCCGGTCGCTGGCGGAACAATAAAGATAACATCGGACCATCAACTTTTGCGGAGCGACCTCACTTAGTTGACAGTACGGAGGTAGGTTTTATAAATTAAGTTTTTTACCTTAAACCAGCAATGCTATTAAGTAAACGTGTAAAGTTTAAGCACATTCCATTCCACATTTTAATAAAATTTCGTCATAAATATAACATATTTATTCTCTATTTTTTGTATTTTACTTCATTCACTGAAAACTACGATTATTTTCCCAATAATTTATTAACTAAGATAAGCACTATCAAGTGCGGCCGTTGGAAGCCGCGTAAAGTTTACGGCCGCTTTAAAGGCATTAGAGGAGCGCGCTCTGATAACAACTTGAATAAAACATCGACTCCCGAGGAAGTACTCCACTCTACTCTACTCTACTTGATTAACGCAGTCGTCGTTAACGCGGCTTCGTCTGCTAACAAGTGAATCAAATACCTCTTAGCGACGCACAACTCAGGTGGAAATTTATTGCGGACGATTTTTAAACTTGACTGTTATAGAAATCAAAACATTAATATAATTTATATATAGCTATGTTATAACAGATTTTGAAGATACAATGATTATAGTACAATTTAAGTACATTACAAAAACAGAAACAGTTGTAGTTACTCTTATAATGTAAACTAGCGGACGACGTGCGGCTTTGCCTGCTTGAACTAAAGGAATGCTTATTTAACATTGTTTAAGTGTACTTAGGGAAAATTGATTAATTATTTAAATTTGATTATGTATACACTTATGCACTTCATAAACTTAAAATTTGTTATTTGAAGATTTTATTTGAGATTGATCGCTACAATTGTCATATTAGAAAAATGTTTAGTATTTCATATGTATCTAGGCAGCCGCTAAGTATGCTCGCACGGCAAACGTGTTTATTCCCCATAATTCCCGGTTCCGACGGCATTCAGGGATAAAAGCCTATATGATGATCCACAACCTTCTCTTTCTTTTAGTGGTAGCCCTAAAACAATCAGTTCAGCAGTTCGGATCCAGAAAAAAGAAAAACAAACAGAGAGACATAAAACTTAATCTTTATATATTTTTGGTATCGTGTAAATAACTAAATGCACTTAGAAAAGCATGATTATTATGAAACGACAAACAGATTCTTAAAATTTGTTTATAATATAAATAAATATATTATGTATTGATGATATCGTGCAACACTTTTAATTTGTTCAATTAATATTTCAAACGCAAACTTCAAAAGATTAAACGAGCTTGCAAATAAAATAAAAACAGAATTCAGAATACATTTCTTATAACATCGAGAACAAACGCCACAACGACTGTTTAACATACAAATGACTAAATAAAACCTTTTGATACATCAAAGTAACGAGCAAAGTATATTAATATTCTTAGCATCGATACAGAAACGGGTCTTACCCCAAAATACTCGAGGGCTTATTGAAGTTAGGGCACTTTTGAGAGCCGGCTGAGGCGACAGAAGCGCTCCACGCCCCCTTCCTAGAGGATGCGATAAACTAATATGCGGAGTGGAACGACCAACTAACCCTATTTAGTGCGTTGGGCGCCCACTACTGCCAGTTGCCAGTATTCGAAACATTTCGCATTCACGAGGAGGAGGTTCAGAAAGGCCGGCTATAGCTTTTGCGAGTGAACATTGAAATAAAACCATTTTTGCGGATTTCGCCTTCTTTATCGGAACACTCTCAACTTAGTGGCCGAGGCTTGTGCGTTCCCTGAATATTTAAACGCCCGTGAATTATTGAAAGCAACTTTTCTTTGAAAGGTTCCTATAATCTATCGGTCAATATTCAAATTTGGTTGTCGTTTCTTTATTGTATTATTTAACTTTGTTACAGCGCTGTTTTCGTTAAAGATACAATATAAATGTGAGAGTGAGAGCACAAACATGTAACTATTGTTTCAAAATTTAAATGTAAAATTTTAGTTACTGAAATTTTTAAAAGGTGTTTCTAGGAAACGTTTATATGTTTTAAGGGGACAGTTGAACTACTTCAGAATTCCCTGCTACTATTTACGCATCTTTCTTTCTTTCCAATCTACCAGACTTGAACACAATATAATTACATAGTTAAATAACAAAAGAAAGCATAAAAAAGGGGATCGCAAAAAGAAATCGCCTCCGAAATCTCCTGCGATGTATGTAGGTCGCTCTAACATGTTCCGTTATAGGTTCGTCGCTATAACATATTCAGTGGACGGCGATCCTCCCGGGGCTTGATAAGAAACCACTGCTTTAGACCGATTTAGCTTCGATAAACTTATGTTTACACTAAAGTCTAATCTTTGGATGTTTTTTTATATCCTCCCTTAAATACGGGCGAAACGCCGTATGTTAGCGATTTATTGCTTTAGGTTTCTATTTTTAGTATTCATAAAACGCTTTTGAATATCCTAAAATGAGCCCTATACTATTTGTTAGGATTTTCTCTGATAAATTGCTTTGGGAAAGGTTTTCTTTTAGGTATGTTGTCACAATATTTTGTCAGAAAATAGTCAATAGAGTTATAGTTTTATTATTTAAGTAATTGGCTTTTTTAAGATTTAAGCGATTGATGTTATTAGTTATTTTGTTGTTGTTTTATGCATTTTCGACCGACGCGGACCGACGTCTTTTCGATTTTATACAAAATTTTCACTATGACTATTACACATTTACATTCATATTTTAATAACTATCTATACGAGAGATCTACAATTTACATATATAAAAAGTACACAAAAATGCCTATTAAACGATATATAAAACAATACACTATTTAGTTATTGACTATTACAAAATTACGAAAAACACAATAACTACGACGCAATTCCCACAAGTCATTACGACAAAAATTCTCTCAATAATTATTTACAAACATTCGGAATATACAAATCTGTTATTTAGCTGTACAAACCTATGATAATTAATAATAAATTTTACTATACGGAAGTTATTTTTATCTCAAATGCGATTAATTCGGTAAATTATAACGAAACTATATAAATGCTACACAAACTCTAAATTATTATATAAAATTAAAATGTCACATCTAAATCGGTTAATAATCCTACCTATCTTATTATTTATATTTATTTGTACTGTAAAACTATTTAAATATACACAAAAAATACTAATAATAACATTCAAAACTACGATAGTGGTATGACGTCACTCGTTACCTAACTAAACAACTCGCAGACACGTTGTGACAAGTCCGCAACCGATGATCGGAGAACATCGCGCTGTCGCGAACAAATATTAAGTAAGTACCTGTAATATGTAGCCTTAAGTGTAAACATTTTCAATCATTAGATATATAAATAAACGGAAATAGTAAATTATTTTAAAATTATACAATACTAGCGGACGCGCGCAGCCTCGCCTGCTTATAATGCACCCCGAATTCTAGTAAACAATGAAACACTTGTTCAATGAAATATTTTTAAGAGTCTTAATTTTAAATTTTATAAAAATCAGCGGTTATTTAAAGATTTTTCCATACAAACTTTCAACCCCTTATCTGCACCCCTAGGAGATGAATTAAAATAAACCACGAAATATGTGTTCAATGAAATATTTTTAAGAGTCTAAATTTCAAATTTTATAAAAATCGATGGCGATTTAAAGATTTTCCATATAAAGTTTCAACCCCGTATTGGCACTCTTAGGGGGTAAATTCTAAAAAACCGTGAAACACAATTAAGTATTTTTTAGAGTCTGAATTTACAATTTTATAAAAATCGGTGCCGATTTAAATTTTTTTCCATACAAACTTTCAAGCCCTATTTCACCCCTTTAGGGTGAAAATTTTTCAAAATCCCTTCTCAGTGTTACTTTCCTGACTGAGAAGCAGTCAGTGGGGACAAGTCCTTTTATATATATAGATTATTTGCCTTCGGAAATCTATAGTGTTTCTTGGCGTATATTAAGTTGAAATGGTCTCCAAATGGCGGCACCACGTGACACTCCGGTTATATAATGCGGCGCAAAGCGGGCGAAGTCGATCCGACAACCATTTAAAACCAATTTAGAATCGAAATTGTGTTGTTACTAAGAAAATCGGCGCGAGCGAGCTTTGGACAGATAGTTAGAATATATAAATACAGACGTACACCTTGAGTGTAATCGTTATTTGCCTAAATAAAGAAATACTGGAAATAATATAATAAAAAATATTAAATTGCATATACGTAATTATCGTATATGTAATTTATGCTTGTAATGTATTCATGAACGTTCTTGAACGGACTGAGACCCCTTTTCGGTGCGGTGCGAAATTTGCAACAATGTGAACTTCATACAAAATGCGCAAAATCAATGCATAAATGCTCGTAACTTTTGATTGCGTTGACTTAGATGCTTGATTATTTCTGTGCTCGAAGGGACAGTAGACCTGGATACGGCCACGCGATCTTGAGATAAATGGTCTTAACAGACGGAGAGATGGGCTATGCGATGATGCTATAAAATACTTAATACAAATATTGTGGTTCTTAAAGAAATCTCAAGGCAGTTTAAATGAAGTTAGTTTGAGCGTTTACATTCAATCAGGCTCTGTGTAGACTCGGGACTTGAGCAAAGTGGGACTTCATTATGAAACATATTGATTGGTTCCTGCTACGTTTGTAATTATATTGAAATAGACTTGTGGTAAATGTATTAGAACATTTACAAATTCAAAGTTAAGTACGTACTTTGAATACATTAAAAAAACACCATTTCAGATTTTCCATTTCCCAGTTTCTGTCTTGTTAACAGAGCGAATAAATCAATATTAATAAAATTGTTTACAATAAAAATGTAATTTTTTATATAACTCTGAGTGTTTTTTATTAATTTTATCGGTTAGAAATTTATGACACAGCAGCTGCCCCCGCCCGTAGTGCCCGTAGTGCCCCGTCTGACTTGCTTTTATTACAATTCTTATATAGGACTATAAACTCCACACTTTGGAAATTCAACAAAAGAATGCTACAAATTCTTTTATTTATGTAATTCTAAGACAGTATTATCTTTTAAATTCGAAAAAGTAATGTAGGTATTTATTTCAAATGTTATAAGATTTATTTAATTATTTCCGAGAACTCTCTGAATAAATATACGTTTATCCATACCTATATTATAAATTCGAAAGTAACTCTGTCTGTCTGTCTGTCTGTCTGTCTGTCTGTCTGTCTTTTACGCAATCAGGCCTAAACCGCTAATTTAATTGTGATAAAATACTCATATAGAGATATGAACATAGGATACTTTTTTTTTCTCATATTTGTAATATTTTCGATATATACCAATATATTAAAATAATTAATTTGACAAGCAATTTATTCCGCCATGTTAATAACAATCGTCGCTACGCGTTGCCAAGCAACGGCTTGCAAAGTTTGTTGTTTTAAGAAAACGTCACCCAAAGTGAGTTTACTTAATGCATACATGGCGCGCGCCGATATAGATTTGTATACATTAACAAAAATTAGATGATTTCTATAATTTGATATTCATCCTTATGAAAATAAATATAATAGTTACTTTTAGCATTTCATCTAGATTGAAATCATAGTTTACTGTATAACATTCTAATAAATAATTAAGATGTCACTGATTCCAAATGACCTAGCCTACGAGTGGTATAGTATGACCGACGCGAACGGGCAGATGACTTTGATGGTTTAGTAAATTTTTATGTATTTTCGAATTACTATTATTTTTTATGTAATTATTTGCTGCTTATAATTAATTTATCTCAGTTCGGTTATCTATACCGATGTTATACACTTAAAATATCGTAATTTTAATCATTTGGGATTATATTTTATATTGTTCGCAAAAATAAATAATTATTTAATATAGAAAAATGTTTAGTACGCGCGCACGGCATACTTTAGGTACTTTTTCTAATATTAAGAATTTCCTTTAGTTACTTTTACTTCTTTTGTTTGTTCATTTCGGTTACTCAGATATTTTTTCTAATAATAAATCTCCACTTATTATTATTTTTTAACTTATTTTAATTATTTAGGCTTTTATTTTCGCGGGCGTAGCCGCGTCCGGGCCCACTAGTACATATATATGTATTAAACGTATATTTATTCAGACTAGTATAGTTTTTCGCTAAGTACAAATTATTTTCCTATAATGTCGCCACGTCTCAAATAACGATCCAAATAAACGGTTATAAAGTGACTTCACCCCGAGTTCACTTCAGAAACATCTTAAACAAATCGACCTTTTTTTCAAACTGACGAAAGAAATTCACGATGACATCAAAGAATTATAGAATTCTGATCTCAGTAGAACTTAGGGTCCGATTCCATTCGTTATTGTTTGAAGAAAGCCCAAGTCACTCTTACAAACTAAATGTACATTGGGTTCCAAAGTCATTGATGACTTCGAAGGTTAGTTTTTCTGCTTTTCTTCTTTTTCCCATGGCAGGTCAGTCAGAAAGGTTCTATTGTTAAAATAATTAGCTATCCCATTTACGTGTAATTTTCGAGATATTATACTCAAAGCTGCGTTTCTCTTTTTAAAGTGAAGAAATTAAAATAATTTATATTCCGAGTGGGAATCGAACCCACATCTAACCTGTTAACAATCAAATGTATTTTATTTTTTTACAATTTAAATAGATATTTCAACAAGATCTAACCAAATTAAAATGAAGATAGTATCAAAAACTCTCACTTCAGAAGCCCAAAGCCCTAGATCGAAATAAATATTACAAATGTTTATGATTTGAAACCGTCCAAGGATGCGCAATCCATACCTATATTATAAATTCTGTCTGTCATTCTTCTGTCTGTCTGTCTTTTACGCAATCAGGGCCAAACCGCTAATTTAATTGTGATAAAATACTCATATAGAGATACTTGAGGGTCTCGGGATGAACATAGGATACTTTTTTTTCTCATATTTATAATATTTTCAATATATACCAATATATTAAAATACTTATTAATACGTCATGCCATTTATTCCGCCATGTTAATAAACAACGATTTGCAATGTTAAAAAACGTCACCCAAAATGAGTTTGCTTAACGCATCTCTATTGAAAACTGAAAATAATTTCATAAATATTAATAAATATTTGTATGGTAGCGGGCGTAGCCGCATTCGGGTCCACTAGTATACCTACATATATCGGAATCGAACCCACAGCCGACGACTATGTCAGACGCATTCTCCAACGATAGCTTCTATAGCTTTTCTTGGTTAACATTTAGATTTGTCACATACGAGTATAACAGAGGCAGAGAGAACCATATTTAACTTAACCTTTAACTATGGACGTGACTTTTTTATAACATACATATGGACGTCGGGTCTGTCAGACCAGTGTATTTATTGGTCATATTCCGGCTGTTTTTTAAAGGAAGAAGACAATTTTATGTTTTAGTTTACATGAATAGCCTCAAATCAAACAAAATCAATATAAATAAAATCGCTTTTTATTAAAGTTTACGCATCACAACGATTTAAGTAACTTAAAGTCACAATTTCAGTCTTTGGCCACATGGGATGACTCTTAAGAAAATAATACTATAAAAAAAAGACAGATAATAAAATAAATATTTTTTTAACAAAATATAAAGTCTAACAAATAAAAAAAATAAAGGAATTACATCTTATGTTATAAAATAAAAATTTTGACAACACCTCAAGATAGGGTATTATTGAACATCGATACACAATGGCTTTCAACATTGTAAGCAAACAGGACGATTGCAGTCAACAGAAGTATGTGTTGTGTTTCTATATATCTTTTGGGGGCAAAGTGTACATGTTTTTCAAGATCCCAAAACTATTTTTTTAGCTTCATGTTCAATAAATGATAGATCAGATCGCGAAACGCGAGTCAAAGTCATTCTCAATTCTTAGAGTAGTTTAGTATACAAAACGCGTCTTCTTATTTGATAAAGTGCTATTTTCTTTATAAAATGTCGTCGTCCAATTCTTTTGTTTGATGTTGATTATAAAGTACCGATATTTTTGTCCCTGACGTGCTAGGTCGATCATTTTTTTCCATTTTATCATAAAAACTAAAAAAATTGAATCTTTTTTAGGTAAATAATATTTATATTACTAAAATATATAATAAACAATGCCGAATAATATATGATATATAACAATAAAAACATTTGAATACAAATAATACAATTAAAATATTAAAGTATATTTTGTAATATTATAAAAATATATGGCGTTTTGAAATCATTCATGTATGGGAAACATGGACGTCGGGTCTGACAGACCCAGGCCCCGTTTAGAAAGTTAAATACTCACGTGTTTTGAACCTAGAGACACAACCACTGCTATCTACATTCATTTTGTCACTAATACGAAAGGTACTGAGAGACTCAGTGGCGGAGGTCACCGAGAAGTGGCCGATTTGTAAAATTCGTAGAACTGTCTGGTCTGTCAGACCCGACGTCCATACTTAAAGGTTAACGCCGTTCTTTAACTTCAGAGAGGAGAAACGAACAACCACAATTCAGTTTGCCATACCACATTCAAGCGTTCAGAGTCAGGCATAATAATTCAATAATATTTCAAAGTGTACTTCTAAGCCCTCGCCGGGGTCTGAATAATTCATATTGCAACGAAAGTTCATTTCATTTTCATATCTAATTTGTCCCTTTAAATCGCCAATTTTACATTAGTTTACTAAATTGAGTCCGAAAATTAAATAGCTTACTAAGTGTGATGTTTTTATTTGCCAAATACTTAATTAATAGATATATTCAAAGATATTAATTAATGTTTAACTTATATTAATTAACGTAGTTAAGATAAATACGTTTGTGGTGTTAATAGAACAAAGATAACTATGACGAGGTCCGTCGTAGTTCAAACATCGCTCGTGGGAATTATTATTATATGAACATAGGATAATTTTAATAAATTCTCAGTGGATTTAGACAGATTCACTATTGTTTTATTGCCTTCAGTTCTTTAGTTAAAAGATTTTAAGTTTTTACTGACAATATATACTACTAGAGGCTTCGCCCTC
The DNA here is from genome assembly GCA_016802625.1 of Heliconius numata. Classification (NCBI taxonomy): domain Eukaryota; kingdom Metazoa; phylum Arthropoda; class Insecta; order Lepidoptera; family Nymphalidae; genus Heliconius; species Heliconius numata. The sequence goes on along the minus strand of JAEBDU010010320.1, from coordinate 3,807 downwards.
TTAAACTTTTTGTTATATTATATCCATAAGATAATATTTTTTTATATCTATATTTTTAACACCAACCATTTCCTTCCTAATACCTCTAACAAAATGTGTACAAAGTTTCATGATAATCGGTTGAATACTTTTGACGTAAAAGCGTAAGAAACAAATTAACATTCATATTTTATAATATTACTTAGTTTGCTCTACTCGTACCTACTTTTTGGAATGCATACAGACGTACACTTATCTATGACTAGATTATTTATGCCCATCAAACGTTTGTCGCAACAACGCGAGTGGCCTCAGTTATTTTTTAAAAATTGTGTAATTATGTCATTCTTGCACCAAAGCAAATCGAATTCTTGCACCAAAGCAAAACAAATCAAAGCGAATGTAGATAATATTTAAGCTTTTCCTTACTTGTAATGATTTTAGGCTTAGGTAATGATTTTAGGGATTTTAAATACAGCAGCTTTGTCTAGTTGGACCGAGATCGATACTATCTACGTAGGCAGACATCCTGCAACGTCTCACGAGGAGGTTAGAAAAGTTCCTGCAATAAGCAATACTCGGAAACATTGGTTTCGAAGTTACAGATACTCTCAGCGATCAAATACATACACATATGTATGTCAGCGTAGTATATATACTGACATATTATATTGATGTGGCAGACACGACATGGATATTTGTTTTATTGTCGCGGTTGTGAGTTCGGGTCTCAGGAGAACAAATTAGTTTCTTTTCTTCGATCTGGAAACAAACACAGAAGGAGTGGCGTTGCATTCAACCGGCGAACACGCTATGTCTCCAAAATTGGGTGAGGCGAGGGGAACGGAATATATTAAAATTAGTATCCCTCTACGTAATCTGCAATTTTTTATGGTTCTGTATCTAAAACAAAACAATGGAATTCTTATAAAACCACTTCGTTGTCCGTCTGTCCGCCTGAGAAGACCATTTATTCCGAGTTCACGTGGAAGTATCATGTTGAAATTAATACCTACGGCCTCTTGGAGCAAATGAAGAAAACAAGCTTCTAAGTCAAATTCATATTTGACATCAAATTCAGATTTAAGTTTACATTTGTGTTTAATGTGCAATACAGAGTACATACTGTTTATTGCACAATAGTGTCTAACATATATAATATACCTTCCATATGGAAGTGTCTCTAAGACGCTCCACAGTGAACGTAAGAGCGTTGGTTATTATCTCCCGTAAAAGCGGATGCTGAACGTGAAATCAGACAGAGCGCTTCCTCCAGGCGAGGCTTTATCCGTTTCCGAAGGATTTCACTCGTTTCAGGTTACCAAATGTGGAACGGAAAACCAGATCAAAGTACTACTGTTACGTTTGTGCTTGTTTTATTACGTGTTTATGTATACTTATAGAGCACAACGTCTAACTGAAGACGCCGCGGTTGTGACGCGTCTCATTTCTCTACTATTGTTTTGTACATTGTCTTTGGTTCTAGCTGAAATTATAATTAAAAAAAAAATCGAACGAAATGAACCGAATCTCCTTTTCTTAAACAATAAATAATATTTACCTGATTGAGCTATAAAATAACTGACAAGAAATCTCTCTTCATCTATGAGCAACCATGATAAATGTGAGTGTACGCGTATAACAGCCCGTCATTAATCGCCAGTACCGCCTAGACTCCCCCCCCGAGCCCCCTCACGCCCCTCTTATATAGTACCTACTTGAAATATTATATTTTAATATATTTCATAATTTATGTATTTTAATGAGTGAAGTAAAAAAGTGAAAGATATAAGGAATTAGCTTGCTGCGTTGTCTGATATACGAGTATGTTTAGGTTGCGCGAGGCATTGTAAGTCATTGACAGCCTCATTTTCCTGACTGTTTGTAGTAATGTCATGGCGCGGCGTTTAGTTTCAACACGCAACGGTAGAGTCCGTAGAGAATGGAGCTTTAATTTCCCTCGACGAACTCTGCTATATGGAGGATATAACTTGAAGCTACAGAAACGAAATGTACCGTAATCTCAAAATAAAAGTAACTTTCAACAAAACAAAATAAAAATTATATATTGTCATTAAAATCGATGGACAGTTCCAATATAGCTCATATTGGAACCCACTATCATTCAATAAAGCGGTTAATGTGGTATTAAGTAAAAGTCAGACACTCAGTATGTGTGTCAACTGTAGGCATTTGCTCGTCGCCCCCCACTCCCCCTCGACGAGCCAGCCGTTCAATGAAATAGCTGCCTAAGCATTTCCATCCACTCTTTATTTACTACGAGTACTTGCCAAGGCTATTCTAAAATAAATATTGTAGTAGTTGACGGCGTTAGGTGTTGTTCGTAGTAGATACGTTAGAAGTATCTTCTCTGCAAGATATCTTACAGGATATGATTATTATAATAATTTTATAAAATTTTATAAGAAAAATATATCTTGTAGAGATTAATTACTTCATATATTAATAATGAATTGACAACAGAATTGATTGAAATTATAAACAGTATTTATTTGTTGCGTTGCGAGCATGTCAATTACTCGTACAAGCAGTTAAGTTATATTTACCTGATTGTCATTAAAGTATCTGAATATCTCTCGACTCTACATAAAAAGCAAAAAAAGTAATAAAACGTCTATCGTTCTACAGCGACTTGTAAGACGTGTATGTACATATACATATATATGTATATACACGTATGTATGTACGTTACGCTCTAATACTTTCATATTCATAAAAGTAGTCTAACCGAAAATTAAGTGGAGAATATAATGAGGCGCAGGTGACTCTGAGCCTTCGGGCGTAAGAAATAAAGTTAAATTTTCCCTGAAGGTATAATTTAATCACAATTTCGAGGTAATAAGAGTGTAAAAGAAAACGTTATTTTTTACAAAATTTTGGTAAGAAGGGTTGGATAAGTTTAACCGGTCTTTTGGTTTATTGCATAGTTACTCTGTGCACCGAGCGAAAGGTATTGGCTTCGATTTCTGAGCAGCTAGTTCTACACGACGAACGTACGAAAGATGTACCTATATTGAAAGATTCAACAAGCAATAATAGTACACTTAATTTTATTTAAAATGTGTAAGTTTCTGAGTTTTGCTTGAATAATATTCTACTCCTCCAGTAAACACTGTATGAGAGACTATTTATTAGTTAGTGTAAAGTAAAAATTTGAAGGCGGAGTGAATAATCATTAGATTCCCTTTACTTCCACTAGTTAGTGCATTATAATTACAATGTAGATAAAATCTAAAATCAAAGCTAGTCGTTACAAATGCAACAAAGTTTTATTCAAGATAGACGAAATCGCGCAACAAAAACGAGTGTCTTCCAAATAAAGGCAACAATGTGACGAGACAGTGGACCAACTATTTACTTGCTCACCGCACTCCTGGTACTAAATGAAATGAAACTAACGAATTGTATTATTTTCTTTGTTTAAATTTACGTAATACTTCTGCTCGATTGAATTAAATGTGCAGTAATAGCGAGGATTCTGACTTCGTTCTGACAGAACAGAGAATGATTTGTTTCGAAGCATCCTCGACGTTCTGAGACTGAGATGAGAATAATAATTAATCATTCTCCACTTCCAGCCCATGTTACAAATAGCTAATATAAAAGATATACGTACAAAATTGTTTTATTTCTTAGTAATATAGACACGTGCTATTATTGTGTATGTATGTGTGTGCGTGCTCAAAACACTTTGCCCAATTTTTATGATTGTTACAAAACTAAACTGCTTTGACTATTAATTTTGTGTGAGCATTCTCAGTGCATACCCTAATGATGGGTTGCCATGCGTGCCCGTATTAAACAGAT
>JAEBDU010010318.1:0-20398 GCA_016802625.1 Heliconius numata | reverse complement strand
ATATACTCGCTTTGACCTTAGAGATGTAATGCGATGCAATTATTAATTTATACCTATTATTTATTTATGTACAAATGAATTAGACAAAACATATGTAAAATATTTTCTGTCGGAGTGTTTTAACACTATGTTCCGTTTTCCTACCCTGCTGTGTGCGGCATTTAGCGTAACGCAATGCGTAAATAATATGTTTACACATTATTTACGCAGTTATGTAGAATATACATTGAACCGTGATTCCAATTTTCTTACTTATATTTAAGTCAAAAAGTGTTTTATGTAAAAGTGAAAAGGTTTGGACGGTACCCTGCAATCGCAGACCACACCAGTGACCTCCCGCCACTTAGCCCAGGCAACGCTTATCCGACCATGGAGATCGTGATCAATGCCTCCAGACTCGTGTATGACGGATCTAAGATACCTGAACATTTCCGACTTAGGAGCTGGCCCAGGACTTGTAAGGATAGTGCTCGAGTCCGGGCTCTCGCAGGCCATATACTCGGTCTTTGACACATTACCAATATGCATTTCATTCATGGAGAATGATTATGTAATGCTAATGTTGCAGCTAGAATGTATCGGAAAAGATACCAAAACGTTGAACGTCATCCCGATTATCGTGTATTTAGATTTTTCTCTCTTCAACAAAGAAGTAATCCAGCAAGTATCGTACCATTTCGGAATCCAGATTAAATGCGCCAATTTTTAAAGTTACTTGCAAAAACAGTGTAGTACATTTTTTTTATAGTACAGTCCGTTAAAGTTGGGTGTACTAAATATTTTAAATTTAATGTTTGGCAAAAACACGGCATTTTATTGAAAACCGATGCAGGTATGTTTCAATCTTAAACTGTAATTCACAGAAGGGTTACTCATGACTACATTACAGAAAAAAAATGAAAAAAGAGTAATATTTGTAGTCTTAGGACTTGAAAAATCATCACAGGGTGTCGGTTTTTCCGATATTTTTTTAAATCAATATATTATGAAAAATACATGACACAGATTTTTTTTTATATTTTTCTCATAACTGTCACGACTTGGTCTATCACCTGTTTTCGTTTTATCGTTGACTCCTGGGACACCCTGTATATGTAGTATGTTAAAAAGTATTGTAAAAGCTGTTTGTTTCCCAATTTAAAATAAATAAATAAAAAAAACCATAGAATAGTATTTCTACATTCGCTTCAATTTCTAATATCTGTTTTTTTTTAGCGTATTTTATGCATGCCCAAATAAATAAAAATAATATTATAAAAATAAAAACACTTTCCCCAAAAATAATTAAACATAAAAATGAATGAAAAAAAAATACTATGATTTGTTTAGTCATTATTTTAATTAGATTTATAATATCCACGCATATACCTACCTACACAGAGTATTCTCCGTGTCCATCTATTCTTTTGCGAATCAATAGTCCTTTAAGTAATAATATTATATCGGGCCAAAGTTGTTATTTATTTTCTTTACTAAGTAAATATTGGATTCGAATCTACGAGTATTTACCGACGCCGTCGTTACGCACTTGAGACATGTCTATCTAATACTGTCTGACATTCAAAAGTTTATATTTAATATACAAATGTTTATTCGATTTGATTAGATAAATAGCAACATCGGTTCTAGCTACCTGTTAGAAAAATGTATTTATTATATATAGAAGCGAAAAATGGAGAGCATAACGTTAGAACACGTTTCTTTTTGAATATTGAAAATTTAGTTTCTGTTTCCTTTATTATCGTCTTTTTAATTTTAAACTGTTGAAAATAAAATATCGCTATAGTCATACTAAAAATAATATTAAGATTTGAAATTTACGCAGGTAGCAAGATCTGCAGAAGGCACCTGGGAACCTAAACCCAGTGTTAAGACACTCCGTTCTAATTACGAAAACTTTACCGAATTCTTGAATTGCCTCGTTGTCAGAGAGAGGAAATGAAAACATCAAATTTTTCATTCTCTCGAGTGGGAATCAAACCCACAATCGTCGCGTTGGTGTTCATACGCCATGAAGACCTTAAATGGTATATATTTAATGTTGTGTAATTAAAACTTTGTTGGAAGAATCTCGACAAGCAAACAGCGCAACGTAATTGGCTGTGTTTATCTATATACATTTATTAAGGCTTCTTGTTCCATTTTAAATATAGATGAAAAGTATTGTCATGTTTATCACAATTACCTTCATTAAGTTACGTAAGATATGTTGTAAGGAAATAAAAATCATTGTTTGTATTTTTTCTTTCACAAGTCTAAGATAAGCGAAAAAAAAATTGTAATACCTATATCTTTTCTTCTACGTTATCTATTTTTTTGCACTAATTAAAATATTTGCTTGGTAATTAACTAGCCATGCTTTTAATCCATTTTACAAATAAGAACCGAGTTCACAACCATCGCTTGTAGAATGGAATTCAATAACTTATATAATGTTACCTTTTTTATAATAAATTAAAATCACCTGAATTAACTTTAAAATAACAATATAAAGTTAAATCCTTAATAGAATAAGTCTATGCTCGTATATTAAAGCTCATATAAGCCGACTAGACGGCACGAAGGAACTGGAAGCGTAACCCAATACTTGAACAATGGCGCCGTGAGATTATAATGGATGTTTATTCAAAGCGAGACGTCAAAGAAAAGGGATTTTAAGCTTATATGACTTATGAGTTCTTTTTATTATTTTTAAATTTAATTACTGTGTTACGTTTACTGTCTTATGTTAAAAGTAACATATTTTTATTGTTTTCGTTGTTTTACACGTGTTTGGGATTGTATTATATACATATTATATTTATAGATAGCAAGCTCTGTCTCTGTGAATTAATTTTTTAAAGAAGAATTTTGCAAACATTATACATATCTGAAAATTCGTAGAAAAATCGTTATAGATTTCTTATTTTTTCATAATCAGTTTCCAAATTATAGTCCACTTATTTGGTTATATATACTTATTTTTTGTTATACCCATGTAAGTATATTATAATAAATAACTAAGGAGAGAAATATTAAAAAAAAAACATTTTTTACATATAAAACCGAACCAAAGATCGTCTTACATATGTTATCGACTCTACAAACATCAACATCCCTTTTACTTTATAGCCTCAGGTAGTGATTTTTTTCAATTAAGTGGCACACCTTGAAAGGTTAAACTAATAACCTATTGTTCTATTGTTCTTTAAAATGTTGTCAGTTACGAATAAAATTCATCAAAAGTAAATTTTAAATTATGTAATGTTGACGTAAACACTAATGAGGAATGGTAATAGGTTTGAAATAATGCTTCAAAGTTTGTTACAGTAAAGTTTTTACGTATACAAATACACTAGTTTTTGTTTCATTAAAAATAACCAAGTAGTTATGATTTTACAGGCATTTGAAGTTTGCAAAAATTTCAAATGCCGCTAACAGTCCCGCGGCCGGCGGTGACGTCACAGGTCTGGCAGAACTCACTAGTCGCCTACGGTGATAGGAGATCTCGCGCAGTACTTAGTTTGTTTGTTACTCGCTCGTGTTTAGTGTTAATACAATTAATTAAAATGGATGAAGGATTCGAAAAAGGTCAATCGGATAACCTACCTGTAATAGATGGATTTATGTTTGCCGATTATTTATCGGAAAATAGTGATTAACTATCTTACGTTATTTTATTTGAAATTATTTATTTAAAACTATAATGTAACCCAACCTAACTAGTTTCATATTGTAGGTAACGCTATTTGCGTTAAAAGTACCAAACTTTTTATTCAAGTTCAAAGTAGTAAGATTGTTTTATAAGTGAAAATAATATAATAATAATATAACTAAATTCATGCAGTAAGTTGAACAATTTTTTTTAATGTAGATTTTTAATATTTTTATATATGTATATCTGAATAATATTTTTATTGTGATTATTGAAGATCGGCAAGAAAGAGTTATGGTCATGATGCGTAATATTGCGTGCTATTGCGTACGTATAAGTGAAAAGAGTAAGTTATGTATGTATTGCCAAATATAGATTACAGGAGAACACCGTGCACGTATTAAACTATATTATTGCAGCTTAGAATGCAATGAAAAGAAGCAATAAGTTTATACGTAATCTGCGAAGATTGTCCCGCCAGCAGAAGTGATTGTAAACATACCATGGTATTTATAATGGGCTACATCGTCGAAGCGACGAGTCTTCAACGACTGCAACCAAGTCTTCTTTTTCTTGGCATTAATCCCGGCGTATGTTGCCAGGGTCTGCCTTCCTGCTTAACCTACTCCACTTTACACGGTCTGTAACGTCCTGAGTGGTTCGACCATTGGCACTCATGTCCTGCATCACGACATCCAAACACCGCATTCTTGGGCGTACGGAGGTCTAGCTCCAGGGACAGGGCAGACATAGCAAGGAACTTGCCTCCGACATAGTTCCTACGCCGGCGCGCAACGTTGCCATACCATCTTAGGCCACGCTCTTGGAGCTTATCCGCTACGTCATGGACCCCAAGACTACTTCGAATGCGTCAGACCGCAGCATCTTCACTTCCGTGACGTAAAGCTTCTCAGCGTGCCGAGATAGTGCTGGCTAACATTCGCTGCCGTATAATAGAACCAGTCAGATGAAGCTCTTATATATCAGCCCGTTGAGCTTGGGTGGTATTCTGCGGTCGCAGACCACACCAATAACCTCCCACCATTTGGCCCAGGCAGCGCTTATCCAGCCATGGACATCGTGATCGATGCCTCCAGACTCTTGCATAACGGATCCAAGGTACTTGAAACTTTTCCAACTTAACGGCTGGCTCAGGACCTATAAGGACAGTGCTCGAGTCCGGGCTCCCTCAGGCTATGTATTCGGTCTTCGACACATTTTGTTTAAGACCGCCGTTCTCAAGCGCACCCTTCCAGAGGTTCACTTTACGCTCCAGCATTAGTTGCTTCTCTTCAATGAGTGTGTCATTGGCATACATCATTAGCCATGGAGGCTGGTCCTGGATGTGAGCCGTGACATTACACTACAATAAATAAGAACGAACTAAAAGCCGAGCCTTGGTGAACCCTACTGTGATCTAAAGGGTTTGGTGTCGCCAACAGCAGTCCTAACCATCGCGAACCGCAAAGCGGGATCGTGGTACATATCTCTGATAATGGATTTATTTGACGAGGCACACAGTTAAAGGCCTTCTGCAAATCTAAAAAGGCCGCAAATCTAATGCAGAGCTCTCCTTTTTTTTTCCTGTATGCCTCCATCAAAGTTCTGAGTAGTCTCTCCATTAAAGTACTGATTAAGTTTGTGGTAACGCCCAAGCCAAACCAAGTGTTGTTGGAAAAAATTTAAGCTTTCTAGTATCGATACTACAATAAAAATAATCAAAGCTAAAGATTTTGGTACAACACGCCATGAAACCGAGCAGGAAAGAACTGTTTTTTTGACAAAGTAATATCAAAACTTCAATATCTTAAAATACAATGCTTGCTATTACAATATGTATGTGAAAAAAAAAAGATTTTAAAAATATACCTATATATAATTTATTAAACAAAACTAAATTTGTGGTGGAACGCCAGCTAAAGAAGAGCGCGAACTGCGAGTGAACGAAGACGAACTGAGCGAGCGAGTTTTGCAAGACCTGTGACGTCACGCGAGTCGCTTATGGCCCGACGGAATCTCGCGTCGCGCGCTTACTTTGAAGGACAATATATATTTAAAATAATTTCATGATTAAGTTAAAAAACAAAACATTTAGAGGTTAATTCAAATTTTGTATAATAAAACATAATGTCAAATGTTATATAATAAATTCAAATCACGTCGTATCTGTGAGTGTCCTAGAAACCCGATAACTGGAAGCAATTGCTTCAACTGCTCCAAATCAGTAAATTAATGGAATAGCACCCGTCTTCAATGATAATAATTAATTTCCGCAGATCAGTTTGCTATTCTTAGGTTAACATATATAATATAATAATGCAAATATTGATATTGTTAATTATATTTACGATATTTTAAAACTAAATATGAAAATAAATAGTAAACATATTAATCCTTAAAGAATTGTGACATGTCGTCGGTTTTTGTACGTTTAAACATGAATTTTATATTTATCCAATTACCTAACTAAAGTTTTTGTATTAATACTTATTTCATAATTATATCTTTCTGTGAAGACTATATTTTCGTAAATTCTGTCATGGTAAACTTCGCCTACACAACCTTTCATAGTAATTGGATTAAAAATCACCCTTTTGTTAACCCTTTAGAATTTTTATAGCATAAAAGACGTCGTAATTTTAATAACTAAAAATACTCCCTACTGAACTTGTAAAGGCATCTATTATTTCATTTTTTAACGCTGTCTTTATATTTTATCTAAATTTGCTAATTGATTTTACCAGATTAATTGATTTAACCAGAGCGGAAAGATATACTTATATACATAAATTAAGCACTCATTCATATGTAAATTGAATCCAAACATATCGAATAGGTAGTTCGTGTCAATAAGACACGTTTTAACTTCTAAGTAATAGCGACCTTTTAAAGTACCATATTATAAGATATTACACTATTTTTATAAATTTAATATAACTAATAGCGTACATTGAATTGTACTTAAAGCTTTCTTCGAGAGTGAAGGCAGTGTGGGAGGCTGGGGGCGTCCTCTCGAAGGAGGTCCGAGATCAATAATAGGAACAGGAGAGTCTACTTATACAGGGAAATTTGTGAAAAGGAAACCATATATTACTTTGGTGTATACCTAATACAAATTATACTAAATATCCATAAGAATGTATAATCAGTTTATATAATTAATAATTGTATATTAACAAGATAATAATTATATGTTATTATTTCTTAAGTGTATGATGATACTTACAATAAATTGTTTAATTAATTATGCTTTACGTTTGTAGGTCATTATCAATTAATGTGCGATAGTATCGTATATATATAATTTAAGAAGTTGTTACTTAACAGAAACGTAACGTTAAATATTATAATTAATAACATTTAATTGATAAAAGTTTATCTAATGTATAATATTAAAAATTGAATTATAAAATTACCAACTGGCGACTAAATTATTTAGATATTGAGTTGTGTTACTATTAATAAATATATGTTTATAATGTAAATAAAATTCGATATTGCTTTAATCTTGTATTCAAAATAAATATAAAATGTGCCTCAGACAGTGACCTCATCGATAAAAATCACACATTTCAGAGAATTTTGCTTGATACAAAAATATAAAAAAAAAATAAGTTTAACTTTCAAAGATCAAAAATTTCTTAACACATACAACTCAAATACTACTCTCCCTACAGTGAAATACATTTCCTCAGATTTATTAAATAATTATTGTTAACGAACGCTTATATTATTAATCTGTTTCTCTACATAACATCTTAAAGAAGGTGCAGTTTAGGCTAAAAGATTATTGAGAAATCCAAATATTAATAATTAGATTATTTCAAATATCACATCGCTTAAATAAATGTATTTATCCATTGCACTAGGTTAAAATATGATTCATTATGTCCATAGAATACAATACACATAGATAGGTACCTAAACGGGACAATAGTAAATTCGTAGGCGTTAGTTAGTACTGTGGATATTTGTCATGCGGCCTGCGGGCGACGACCAGTGTCCACTTTAATTAGATTTGTGTTGGTAATCCTCACTAACGTTATTGTCGGACCAGCCGACAGTATCTCCTGTGATAGCAATGAACATCATAGGTCATGAACCTTGATTCGTTGATAATAAAAATGATATTTTACTACTATTCTATTTTTTTTATACTGGCAACCTTATGTGGTTTCATTCAACATTTTAATTTATTTTATTCAAAATAAATATTTTAAATTATATTAATTTAAATACAATAATTGCAATAGTTTTACCATTTTTAAGCATTTAAGCGGACCGACTGTTAAATAAAGATGTATTTTTATTTTTGATACGTATGAAAATAAACGACAGGATTTTTTTACTAATTGATATAATAAATAATGATGTCTTATTTATTTTATAAGGTGTTCAAGGCTTTACCAAATTTTCTTTAAATAATATTCATAAATAATATTTTATATTTTTTTTATCGAAATGTGACAGAATGAAACTTAACAGAAGAGAAATGGACTATATCATTTTCCATTATATAATACAAATATCAATATAATTATAGCGCATATTATTACTACCATAGCTTGAACTTTCATATTAATTTCAACAAAAGACCGACTCAGTATGATAAGGCCAAGAGGTTAAACGTGTTTTAAATGGAAAATTCAAAGGAATAAAAGATAAAGCGCTTCTCCAATTTTGTTGTTATCTGTGTGGAAAACTTTCAAATTGAAAGCTTTTTGTGGCGCAAAATTGTGATGATTGTGGAACGAAATTGGAGACAAACGAAAATATTCATCCAATTGAAAACCAAATGTGTTTTTCTAATGTCACTTGATACTTAGATAAGGGTATGTATTTGAGTATTGTCTGCTTCTATACGACGACGGTTGCAGGTTCGCCTCTCAGTATCCAGAAGCATTGGGGCCTCCGGAATTCGGAGGAAGATGGTGAGCGGTCTTATCACTGGGTCCCCTAGCCTATCCTACGAAGTGCGGGATACAGCGTGAAACAGATTTTTTTCTTAATATTGTTGTTATAGTTTAATACTATATATAAGAGGTTTGTATTATAGTTGGAGCTAGTAGAAATGGACTTGCGAAAGTTTGGCGTTGCTCCAGAGCACGTTTGAAAGAACTATTAATCTATATTTATTTCTGTTCGTCAAACTTAACGTGCCACCTTTCTACCTATGACATCATTTCAAATACCAAGTAGGTAATTTATTTTTAGTATTGAGAAGTAAACAAAATATTATTTACTATCGAAATAGCAGCGATATAACACACTAATGATGGTGGCTTCTCTTATTTTAATTTAATAATCATCTAGAAGGTTGAGGAAAATCTTATAATAATTAATTATTATGTTAATATTAAAAGCATGTATCAATATTTTTCAAATCTAATTCAAGAAATTAAAATTATACAGAAATTGCTTTTCTTCGTATTTTTTATTTGTTGAAACGAATAAAAGTTTTGTTTTATTTAAAAATGTTAAAAATATTACTAAGAAAATTATTTACAACAATATGAAATTGTTATTGTACCTATATAATACATCCTTTTTACGAAGCTCTCTATAAAAAAATCCTTATAATTTTTTTTTAAATAGTAATTTTACTTTCAGTATGCTATAATGCAGTATAAGTTTATACGGGCATTTCTATTAACACCTGTTACAATTTAAATTGATATTAATGCACCGTGTAATCTATAACACTGAGGTATAATCAAATTCAATTAAGTATTAGTGGGTTAGTTTAGTGGGTATTAAAACCAAAGGGAGACGATACGGGTAACCATTTTATTACCGACCAATTTCTTTCGAAGCGTTTGAGAGCTTTATTATTCTTTATTAATATCTTGTTTAGATTTAGGGAGTCGGGTGATGGGTGTGTTTATTTAATTAGATGTAACGGCTTCTGGTGAGAATGTGCCAAATCTTTTTCTGTTATAATAATGTCTTGTAAATTATTAAATCTATAGGAATAGAAAATATAGTATTTTTAGAAAGATTTGAAATTCGTCAATTTAGAAAGTCACATTGAGGTTATTAAAGAAAAAACAATTTTCCGTGTGATATTTGAAGCTATACCCATTACGTGTATTAACATAGGTACATTGTAATCATATTTTTGTAATTTACTTATGTATAATTCAAAGCGTATTTTTTTAAAGAAAGGATACTCCCCAATTTTATGTTCATAATATTTATATATATAAGAAGTACCTTCTTCATCATTTATCATATGACCTTACAATGTTGTGTCTAATTGCGATACTGCCGACCTACTTTAAGCGTTGATTGAGATAAATTTAAAAGTTATGAGTCGCTCACTCATAAATCTATGCATTTAGATTACAAACAAGGACGTTTTTGGAAATGCATTTAGGCGAGCTAAGATGACATTTTTTAAATAATGCTTGGCTGAAATTGCATATAAAGATAAAATATTAAATAACAGAATATAATCATCAAATCTGAAAGTTTCTAAGTATCTTGCGACTATAATAAATGTTATTTAAATAATAGAATGTTTAAAAAAATTCGACGCAATGAGGGAAAATATTGGTTAATTTATTATACTTTGGTTACAATCATTGGGCATATAATGGGAAAAATATATTACATACTAATTGTCGCCCGCAACTTCGCTTACATGGACTTTGTGAAGTAAAAAAGTAAGATTTTGCTTTCTCCCGTTTACGTTGGAATTTTGAGAGAACCTCTTCCTCATTTACTCCTCAAGGAACCTACATGATGAATTTCAGCTTTCTATGTAGTCATATCTGTGTTTACGACATACGTTAATCAAGGTAGTTTTTAAAAGCTACACATAGGTAGATATCATATAAAAGACATCCAAATATAGAAATTTTGACATTTAACCAATAATATTATTATACCTAACATAACAAAAATAGCAGTTACGCAATAATGTTCGAACTCTGGCGCATCACTCCATGTTTACAATGAATCTAACTGGTTTGCGAATCAAACTGGTTTCACGAAGCTCGGACATCCGCCATCGTTTTTGGGCAAGCTAGTTTATTTGCCAAAATGTATAAATAGCGAGCTAAATAATAATGCACTAAATTTTACTACTGCGTAGAAAGACGATATTTTTTATTTGAATGCTTAAATTTAAATAAATACCTATACATTGTATCGAAAACGTGCGAAATGTCGGATACAGTTTACAGATAAGTATATTTAACTAGTATTTAATGGCTACAATTGGCACACCTCAACAAACAAACTTATGTTTTGAACAAAAATAACGAAATGTTATTGGAAACTATAAAGTTCGTGATCGATTCGACAATGAGTGTTTGTAGGTATTGAACTAACAATAATACACTGGGAAACCTTTAAAATTAGCCGGCTATAATATTGGGGAATATATTAGGGCCTAAAGTTGTAAACTTCTTCAAGCAAATAAGAACAAATGTTTCCAAGTCACCAGTAACATTGATAATTTATATGTCAAATTTATATACCTACAAAGCTATAAGTATGGGAAGGACTGCGATAAACAAATCGTCTAATTACATTTTCACAGAAAATTCTCACAATTTCATTTTCTAGAACTAAAATATTATCCTTTTAACGCCTTTTTTTAACACATAACTATTTAAAAACATATGACATACAAAGTACTTCAAACAACAGAGGAATTCCACACTGTATGAGTATAAATTAAATTGTTTCATGAAGCTGTCATCGCATGGAGTCAATTGACTATAATAATAGTGGAGACCACATCGCCTGCGCGGAACCTTGGACCGACCGCGACTTATTATCTAATATCAAGCAACAAACAATTACTCCAATGATTACATGAATATGTAAATACAGGAAACCGATACTTAGTAAGACTGTTTTCTCATATGTTGTTACTATATTTTTCTATTTATTTTAAAGGTATATAAAATGGATTTTAAATAAATTATAAAATTATTAGAATGTGCATAAATGCTTAGATAAAATAAAATATTTAATATAACTGTAATTAAAAGCAAATTCTATCTTTAATACGTTAAAAACAACCTTGAGGCAATATACCTACATAGAATCAACAAGAAGTTATATTTACAAAGTCAGAATTCCGACTTGTAACTTTATCAGTGCCATCATTAAATATTTAAGCATAATATATGACTATCAAATATATAAAGAATGTAAACATCAAATTCTCTTACCGTGTCCTCTAAAGTTTTGAATTCATTGAATAATCTGTTGTTAGTTAGTCTCGTGTTCAACGACACTACATTCACTGTCATTTCCATCATGTTTGCAGAAAGCTCTTCCACCTGAGCTTGAAGGCGAGCGATCTGCACTTCTCGAAGGATGGTCAACACCAAAAGCCATACTGCCAAAGCTCCAACAGTAATTCCTAGAATGATGCAGCCTCCTCGAGGCCTTTTATTCTCTGGTCTTGGATACTGACGTTCAAACTCTCCACTCATTAAATTCTTAGATAAGTCCTTTGAGTCTTTCAAGGATTCCGATTGAGTATACATGGTGATAGGTTCAGGTATTAACGCACGATTTTCGGCCATCCCACCCCTACTGTACACTGCACACGCGATCTGCCACAAGATAGCAAACTAGGAACAATTAGCCGTTATCGGCCCATTATCGAGTTCTCGGAAGGTCGAGTGAATAGATAATAGCACGTGTCGAGGAACGGCCGAAAGACAGGAATATACGCGTGACCGGCGAGACGTACTAGGAGCGAGTGACGAACGGCAAGCGGCGCCCGCGCATCCATTGCTCGCCGCAATTTTCGAATGCATTAATTCGATGGATTGATCTTTGTGAACACTTAAAAGTATATCGTTTTATTTATTATTTGAAAAACAAAATGACGATTTTTTTATTACATTAATATAAAATGAACATAAAGTTTCAGTGAATGTTAATGTAATTATAGTATCAACACGTTTTCCTTGGTTGAATTGTAAGTAATCATGGATTATGCAAATGTTGCAACTTGTTAAGTTCTATAAAAGACACGTATTTCCTTAAAGGATTCCTTAATCCTATAATATACGTATATTAAAAAATGGCTTTAACATAAATTCTTCGAACGTAGCCCATGTTTAAAAAAAGTAAAGTTACTTATAAAATATTCCTTACAATTTTATTTAATTTCTCAAACTGCCATTACTAGTGGTAAGCTGTTTATTTTGTAAACTAGCATAAGTAAAATTCATTACATTTTTAAGATAACGAGGTGGTAAACAGAGAAAGATATTTTATCATCAAATAATGACGCTATGAATAAGTAAACGAAATCTTCTCATATGTTTGCGTTCAAGATTAAAATTCTTAAAGAAATTATGCAAGCACACTAATATGTACAGTATTACAATGTAACATTTATTTTTATTTTTAGTCGAAAAATTATTATGTATAAATAAATATAATTAATTATTTATAACAAAATAATTTTCCTTACATTTATAGATATGAAGCATTTTCTTAATATAAATAATTGATGACGCAAAAGCTTCAGGCACACGAACAGTTCAAAGATCATATATTAGATTTCTAAAATAGAATTGACACTATCTGATGATCCAATTAAATTTATATTTTATTTCTGCACGAATTAAATTATTTCATTAGTTATATTTTATATGTACGCTGTATCCCGCACACAGCAGGGTAGGTAGAGGGAACTTAGTGTTAAAACACTCCGTTCCCCACTTTCTACCGAATTCTGGAGGCATTGCATGTTGAATGGCAGAACTCATCGCCGCGCTTTGCAGCAGAGCGAAGAAATGGAAATATAAACGTAAATATATGTTACACTTCCTCGAATGGGGATCGAACCCACAACCGTCACGTTACAGTCACACCCTTGTGCCGCTGCGCCATAACGGCCTCACTTCACTTTTCACTTTATAAATGTTAAACAAATATTTTTTTTAAATACTAAGTGAAATTGCAGTGGTTGTTAGCATTAACACTTATCTTGTCTATCCAAAAAATAAAGTATGTACGCATAACATAAAAAAAATTAAAACTAATATCAATGATTGCCCGTGGCTTTTAATGAAGAAAGGTCATTGTCACATACTTTGAAGGCTTCGTCTGCTATTAACGCTAACAGAAATGTATTTTTTAGGAACTCTGATAACATGGGGAACCTGTGCACTATATTTAACAGTGCATTTATTATGGGCAGACGTGACACGCGCCATCAGGTGCAGCTGATGCTGATCTCGCTCTGTGAACTTAATAAAATATTAAGTGGCATTTAAGCCACATATTAAAATATTTACACTCCATTATGTTTTGAAATAAAATTCAAAACATAATAGAGCGCTTAAAGTTGTCACGAATAATAGATTATTCAAAACAAAAAAATAGATACATTACGCTAATTGAATATTTAATAGCTACCGTAAAAAATATTTCTAGAAATGATTTTTTTAAAAATTAACGGCTTTGAGGTCTAAATAACAATGTTATTTAGACCATAAATATATATATAATAAAAAGGGATTCAGCGAGCTATTTATAATTTTGTTTTTTTTTTAGTTTTACATTATATCCAGCACTAAGCAGAATGGGTATTATTATTATTATTTCATTCCCTCGAGTGGGAATCAAATGCACATCCGCCGCACATTTGTGCGAAACGACGGCAAATTTAAAGTATGCTGCCAGCATTCTTTATAGGAAGATGTTTTTCTTAAAATGTTTTTTATATATTCTTTTTTTTACAAGAAAAGCAATAATAACTTAGGTGTTAAGCCTGTTTAACATTTGATATACATTACATACAGTATATGAATATAATACCTAACGTACTTACTAATAAATGTATTAAAATATACGAATATTTTAGAAATAAATTAGCCTCCTTGATATAATTATATAGTGTCGACTAAAATAGTATTGACGTCATTTGCGTTATCCACACTGACAGTGAATACGCAAACGAAGTCTATTTACCTCTAAGAGCAAATAATTTGTGGTCCAATATCTGAGGGACGAAGCCGTCAAAACTTAGTCACATACAGGATAATTTCAATAATATTAATTATGAATTTATTTATTATTAATTAAATAAATAGATGCAATATTTAATACCATACAGATGTACGACGATATCTACGTCAACCTTTCGTCAATTCTTATACCGAAGATTTATAGAACTTGTGATTTTAAATAGTACCTAATTAATATTGATTGGATAATAGAAAAATATAGTTATATAGTAATTGATAAATATACAGTTACTTATAATCTGCACACATGACACAACAGAGTAGGCACAGAAACCCAGTGTTAAAACACTCCGTTTCCCATTTTCCACCGTATTCTGGAGGCTTTGCGTGATGAGTGGCAAAATACAGCGCCACGCTTTGCCTCGAAAATATTAAATATTTCATTTTCTTGAGTGGGAATCAAACCCACAACATAACGCGCTTACAGTCACTCTTGATGCCCCTGCGCTACGAATGGCCTCTATTATTATTACATATAATATATCCATTTAAGCTACCTTATATTTTTATATTATGAATATAAAAATTGTTGCTATTTAATTAAATTTAATGAATGGATGTTATTTAAATTTTAAACAGTAAATAAAATAAAAATAAGGACAAATTACTTGGGCGCGTATCGTTATTAAATAAATTTTCCTATTTTTTAAAAGTAATGAAAGATTGTCTTTTACATTTAGCTGATCAACTTTATTTCCTTGTTCACAATTACTTCTAAACTGTGCATCACGTAGGTAACAAGCTATAATGAAATTAAACACGGTTCTTGGAAGAGCTTTATTAAGATGAACTAGGACAAGAGAATATCCAAGAACTTCCAGTACAATAAATGAGTAATAAAATCGAACCTAAAATATAAATATGATTCACATGTAAAATATAGAGACATATGGAACAAAAATTATATGGCGATAATATTATCGTCGTTCTCATACATAAATGATATCATACAATACAATTTTTTTTTATTCATGTACTGTACAGGATAAATTAGTAGAAAACATACATTCACCTCACCTTTATTTCTATCTATCGCTATCTACTTTGCTATGCGGGAAAAGCCAAACTAAAAAAAACCGGACAAGCACGAGTCGGGCTCGCATATCGAGGGTTCCGTACAAAAATTGGAGGTCTCGAGCTGTTTCGGAAATTCAAGTTTAGCTTTGCCCTTTCATTTTTTAGGATTTAACCAGAAGTTTTATAGGTTTCAGATTTTTTCGCAGACTAGTAGCTGTAGATGCTAGTTGCGAAATTTCATAATTCTAGATCAACCGGAAGTACTCTATAAATTCTGATTCCCTTTGTAGTGTCGAAATACAAGTTTTTGCGATATGAATGGTCATATCTTTTTTTAATAAAATATAAAAATTATATCTTTCAGGAAGACATGGGGCCGTAGATCTGAGTATATAATTTGAATTTCAACTCGATATCTCTAAACGTTCCTGAGATAAAGGCTCTTGACAGACAGACAGATGGACGGATAACAAAATGATCTTATAAGTTTGTCTTTTTTCCTTAAAAGGTAAGAAACCCTAAAAATTAAGAAATATTTTGTTATAAACCATTAGCCAGTCATTTTTCTTGTTATGATTTCGAATGATGTATGGATATGCTTTTCCGCAATTACTGCATTACTCCTCTCGCTCTCATCTAAACACGTTAAGCTTCTATATGAAGATATGTATGTACATATATGTATAATACGTAGGTACTAGGTATACCTTGAATCTTTAATATCTTTATGTACAAGGATAACCAAAAGGTTAATAAATCACTCGATCGATAAAATCTATATTGAGGATATGTTTGTATGTATATAATGGTGGAATCAAGAATTAATTTTAGGAAAAAAATAGGAATATTTATTTATTTATTTTTTGCTGATGCTATTTTGATGTCATTATGATTACCTATTTATATGTGTATGTTAGTTTTGCAATGGTTCATCCACAATAGTTAGTCTAAATGTTAACCAGTAACTACAATACCGAAGCGCCTGTACAAATTTACGAGCAATGAATGAAATAAATGTGTTTGCAAATTCAATAAGGAATGTAATCTTTTTTATTAATACTTGTCTTTTAAGTATATATGAAAAGTGGAAGGGAGTTATAGATTAAAAATATAGTTTTATATATCAATCAAGCGTGGAAATATATTTTTTACGTATGATCACTATTATCAATAACAATAATAATTTAAAAAAAACATACCATAAATTTTTGATGTAAGTATAGCATAATTTTAAATTAAGTACAGATATAAAATATTGCTATAGAATGTATAACCATAATACAACAGTTGTTTCAAGTACTTGAAATTTATCAACAAATAATGGTAATCACATTTGTTAACATTTTTAATATACCTAACGTTATTTTAATTATTGGCTCATCCTCTACAGGGCTCAGTTCATTACATTTTTTATGTAACTTTTTGATCAAAGGATTTATTTAAGCTAAGAAAGCTTACCTTAGACATTTTCCCAATTTCTATGTAAGTAAAAAATAAATGATAAAAGTTCTTGTCTAATTTTTGTTTGCTTACGTAGTCTACATATACCTACGTACCTAATTCTTTATATGTACTTTTAATAACATTTTTCTTGAATAAACATTTTTTTATGGAGAAAAATGACTCGTAATTTATATAAAAGTTATATGTTTGCTTAGTGAGTACATATAAATATTACTTATATATATTTTTTAATAGTCTAAGCAAAGTTAGTTTAAAAAAAACTATCGTACATTTTTATACGGTTTACTATTTTATAACACTTTTTTTTAGCTTCACGTTGTATCCCGCACACAGCAGGGTAGGCAGAGGGAACTTAGTGTTAAGACACTCCGTTCACCACTTTTGCCGAATTCTGGAGGCATTGCATGTTGAGTGGCAGAACTCAACGCCGCGCTTTGCCTCGATACCAGGGCGAAGAAATGAAAATATAAACGTAAATAAATATTTTACTTCTTCAAGTGGAGATCGAACCCACAACCGTCGCGTTACAGTCACACCTTGTGCCGCTGCGCCACGAAAGCCGCTGTAATACTTAATTTAACGTAATTATATTTTCTACAATTTATTATTATGAATCCTAATCGTTATAACACACCTTTAGAATCTTAGTGCCTTTTAAAAATATCAAGTTTTGGGAAACGTCAATTTTCGTACAAAATTTAGGCTTGCAGAATCATTTTATATGATACAGTAGTAGGTAAATGCTTTTTAAATTAATTGTTGATTTATTTATCTATATATTTTTTTTCTTACTCAAATTCATAGTATTTTTTATTAGGTCAATATAATTCTAAAGGTGCGATATACATATACATATATTATAATGATATTTGTAACATAGACAAAACCTCTTCACGGACAAAACGGGTCAACCGATGATACTGATACAATGACACAGATATAAGATCCTTTGCCTTGGACTGAATAGTACAGCCTTGAAATATTATAATAACAGCTCATCCATTATTTGAATCTGATTAACGTTATTGCCAATGTATACTCATAATTTGTTTGCAAAAAGATTATTCGATTATTTAAAGACACTCTTAGGCTGTTTTTTTAATGACTCACTTTAAAATTCTTGTCATTTATAGAAATATTAATATTATTTATATTTATTTAAACAGATTAACTAAAAGAAAAAAGTTACCTAGTTAGTTGATTTTTCACATAATTTTTCAGTAATATTAAGGCACTTATACCGGCAGGTATTATTTAACAAATTTAAAATATTTATTGATTATTGTAATGTGATGACATTAATGATTTATGTCAAATCAGTTTTTTTAGGCGCCATTTTTTTTTCTCTAATTTCCTATTAATTTTAATAGCGAGTTTAAGTAGACTAGTATACAGCCAATCAAATCAATGAAAAATATTTAATGAATAATCTATTTTCATTGTTATTGTTATTTCTAGGAAAACCAGACAGTATGGCTCCAATTGACATAGTTACGTTTTAGCATTATTTCATTAGAAATATAGTAAGCTAATAAATAGTTTTGCTAGATCATCTATTTCAAATTTCATAGTTGCAGTACCTACGCAACATTTTTTTCACGTAACAAATAAAGAAAATTAAATTTGACATTAGTAATATTCACCTCATGCAGACTTATGTAACAAGAGTTATGATATGAAAAATATTTTACTTGAAAAATATTTCATCATGTCAAAGCTGGTACTGTGCGATTTTAAGCCTAAAATTAACTGTCTGGACTGCTGACTGACTGGACATTACCCAGTAAATGTAATTATAACAATAATAATCACAAATTATTGATGTTTTTTTCTAAAACCGCTATTTTTCCTCAAGCACTCAAAGTTTTTTGCTTATTTTAAAAGAAACACAATCTCATCTATCATCCTATGACAATATTGAGAAAAGGTTCGAATAAATAAACACATATAACACAATATCTCAACAACTGGCCATATGTAATTATAAGTAGTATGAACTCATATAGCCGCATTATTAATATACTGATTGTTAAAAGTATCTCGTGTACATACTGTCAATGACTCATGGTGGCGTGACATCGTTTCTGCTAATAAATTCCAAAAGGTTGGCCCACGTGGAGCGTATTTTAACTTTTTTAGATTATACAATAGGTAACTCAAGTTGATCTAGCTTTTTATGAGAAGTATGACAGCCTTATATAACATTAAGTAAATAAGTAAATTGGTAGTCCTATAAATATCTGAAATATTATTACCTAATTTGCTTGTTTGAATACAAGAAGAATTGATAGAGTAGGAGAAATCTATTGTCAAGGCACAATAAGTGTCTTAACAATAGTCAATTATTAATAATATTAATTAATTACATTTATATCACGAGGATTTAATTTTTTTAGATAAATTAAGGTACGACACGACTACCGGAACAAACTTAACGGCATTTCTATGATACTTCATATTTTTAGCAATGTCACGCACGCATCTCCTGAATAGCACAGTAAAGGTAATGCTATGAAAATTCGTTACTCCCTTCTTGTCAATTTTAGTTGTGTCTTGTTTTTTTTTGTATCTAAAAAAGAAAGACCTAATTTTCTATCGCTTAAGTAATTTGAAATATAATACTCACAACACTAAAAAAACTTATTACTCAATACATTAAATATTTAGGTTTTGTATAAACAAAGTATCGATATTACGGTTTCTAATTTCATAGATCAGTCAATTTCCAATAATAGTAAATAGATATAGGAAAATAAAGCCGATTAAGGTATCTTACATAACTAATAGTTTACATAAACGCCCTACACAGTAGTTCTGAAATAAAACAAATATGACTTTAGAGATCTAAGCGATAGAGAATAAATTAAATTACGAATCTGAAGCTTATTAAAGTTCAAATATTATTGAAATTATATGAAAATTTGTGCGTAAATACATACATCACAACAAAAATATTGTGAAATAGTTTGTTTGTACACAGCCGTCAGCATCCAGAACCTAATGTATTATGTGTTAAGGTTATGTTAATAATATTGATATTTGGATAATATATGGATTCAAAGGGCGCAGCACCGAACGGAGTGGCGAGCATTGGGGGAGGCCTATGTCCAGCAGTGGACTTTAAAAGGCTGATGGAAATAATATTATAAATTACAAATGGATTTTAAAACTATTTGAACTTAGGTTTCTTAAAAATAAAAAATATAGAGTATTATTTAGGTTAATATAAATAGGCGAGATAAATCTTTATTTTTCTTAAACATATTATTATGTT
>JAEBDU010010316.1:0-23446 GCA_016802625.1 Heliconius numata | reverse complement strand
TCACCAGGTGATTATTAATGGAGATATTTGTGTTATACTAGCTTGTTCCTGCGGCTTCGCCCGTGGGGTTAAGTGGAAATAATTAAAAGTTTTGTATGACATATTCTAAGCAAGTTCTAGTAATCAGGTATAGTGGGTTACGTAAAACGATTAACCCGTTATAATATAGCCTATATGGTCTTTCTCAATAAATGGACTATCCTACAGAAAATTATGTAATAAAATTTGAACCAGTAATTCCTTAGAGAAGAGCTTCAGGGAACCTGGTGTTAAGACACTCCATTCCCCAGAGACGTACTTAAAGAAAGCTTTCCACCAAATTCATTCTTCACTTTTTTCGACAATTTTAGTAATGATACAATGTAAGTGACAATGTTTGTTTCCCTTATAGCTGAACAAAAAATGAAATTACGAGTTTTTTAATGAATTTAACTTGTCGAGACCTAATATAACGTATTTCTTTTCGGTTTTAATTAACGTTATTGAAATTTGAAAGGTCATTTGCTCTCTAGAACAAGGTACCTCTTTGGGAAAAGGCAAATCGATTTAGTAGTAAATATCCTCAACTTACGCTGAACTACTTCAGACACTATGAAAAAGTTATAGTTACATCTAATAAAAATATTACATAATTATGTATAAATTTTTCATATTTATATTAAAAAAATATATATTTGCATTGCAGATCTAACCCGAGTATTCCAGAGTATATTGAGCCTTTTGATTCATCTGGATTGTCTCGAACGCGCCTAAACAGATCTAGACCAGTCGTCATATACTTATTTGGATTCTCAGAGTCGGTGACAGGACCAAGCACGACCAACTTAAGAAATGGTGAGATGGCTCCTAGATTAGTATATTTTATATATCAATTAAATATTTAGCGGGAAGTGAGGAACGGAAGTGTCTTAATGGGATTGGGTGTGCGAAGTGACTTTAAAGTCTAGTCTAGTCTAGTCTTTTAAGTCTAGAAAGATAGTAGGTCGATACACTTAAAACTACTAGTATAAAAAAAATCAGGCAAATAGAACCAGAGGATAGATAGATAGAGGTAGGCTAAGGGAACCTAGTGTTAAGACACTCCATTCCCCCCTTTCTACTAGTATTGTACATAAAGTTAGATATAGTGTAGTTTCTCTGATCTTACATGAAAAACGCATATTTAATACTTTTTACTTTAACTTACTTACTACTTTTTACTTACTTTCAAGGTGTATCCTGCATAATTATTATATCGGGGTAGGCAGAAAAACTAGTGCTTAAACACTTCTTTTGACAATTTTCGTTCGTTCAAAACATTTGAGAACGACAAAATGAAAATATTAAATACATATTATATACTATTATACTATTTATAGCTTTAATAATAAATTTAATTAATATTTCAGCTTTCCTCAAGCGTGGTGATTACAATTTCATTGCCGTTAATTGGTCCCGGCTGGTCGTTTTTCCGTGGTAAGTGTATAATTGATTTAATATTTCAATCATTATTGTTTAATATATTATCGTATATGAAAATTATTTAGCTTAACGCTTTATTCCGTGTAATTGTGTAGGCACTAGGCGGACCTAGCTCTAAGAACTGCGTTCCTAATTTAGCGTGTTTAGAAACACAGAAGATAGAGAAGAGGCAGAAACCTGATATTATTAGGTTGATAGTTAAATTTTAAGGACATTTTTCTTTGAAAAGCTATATTTGCTAAAGGTACTAAGAACAAAAACAAAAAAATCCTTATAAAAAGCGTATATAAGTTTATTTGTATAAATTTTTATAATGTAAAGTACTTTATTTCTTTATTTATTATAAAGTATGCTAAAATTATTAAACTAAGCGAAACTTCTGGCTAGCTATACGAGTATATAGTTCGACAACTCGAACGTTAAGACGTTTGGCTCTCAACTCACTATATTATGATTTTGTATGACAATTAGGTAAATATTAATGAAGTAAAAAAACATAAATTATTCGAATAAATATAACATTTCATATACTTAGCAACAAAATTGTATAAGTATTTATACCATCAAGGAATCAGGAAAACTAGCTGACCTGAACAGCATTCCTTTAACATCACTCGCCTGAGGATAAATTATTCATTCGAACAACTTCGCAGCCATTACAATAGTATTTTCCATACGAATTAGATTGCAGATTGCGCTCTTTGATATTAGAGTTAGACTAGGTTTGTTTTGTGAGAACGCTCCAGTAGTTTACGCTTAAATTTGAAGTTTGTATTCTAATAAAGTTAAGTAACGCGACGGTTGTGGGTTCGATTCCCACTCGATTAAATGAAATATTTAATATTTTCACTTCTTCAACTTCAACGGAAGTGTCTTCATGGAAACGTCTTAAATCTAGGATTTCCTTCTGCCTGCTTGCCTTGTGCAAAATACAATTTAAAGCCGAGAAATAAAATGTTATCTATCTTGTTAAATCTGTATAGGTATAATATTTAGATTAGGTCAGCTTCGTGATGTATCCATATAGCATGGTATGCGGCGTTGCTTATTTTACACTCCATAGACATTCGGTTTTGAGTGGCGTAACTAAACGCCGAGTTTTGTCTTTTTACCAAGGAGCCACGTTGCACCACAATTGCTCTGGTACATAAATGAGATTTTTTTTGCTCTTAATAGTAATTACGGAAATGAATACAACCATAAATTGCTATACTGTTATTTAATCAGACGTAATTTTTTGCAAACGCTAGTTCATTAAAAATAATAAAGGCTAAAAGGTCAGTGCATATTATTCTTGGAAAATTAAATATACATAGATATGTATCCATATACATAAAGTATGAATATTTTTTGTTTTATCCTTACAAGAAAATTAAATAATCAATTTTAATGTTATTAGACAATATTATAAAATTAGTATAAAATATTTTTATAGGATTTAGGACGATTTGTCACTAAAAATATGAATCCAAAAAATAGAAAACACGAAATATGGTTTTAAATACTCGTTTTTTCGACATTTTTTAGGTATCTTTCTGCAGTCCGGAATGCGAGGTATATGGGGCAGCAACTTGCAAATTTCATAGAATTCTTGAACGACAACGGTGTTCCCGCAGAATCTCTTCATGTCATAGGATTTTCGCTGGGTGCAGAAGCAGCTGGCTTTGCTGGGAAAAGTCTTAATAGAAGAGGTTTAAGATTAGGAAGAATAACAGGTACATTTATTCGGACGACGAGAAATCTATCTATATTCTTATAATTTACTATGTAAGTTTCTTGTGAGTGCTGAGAGCACGAA
Source organism: Heliconius numata (assembly GCA_016802625.1). Lineage (NCBI taxonomy): Eukaryota > Metazoa > Arthropoda > Insecta > Lepidoptera > Nymphalidae > Heliconius > Heliconius numata. The sequence goes on along the minus strand of JAEBDU010010316.1, from coordinate 20,187 downwards.
CAAGATTTTCTCGAAATTCTTGCGGGAACGTGAGACATGGTTGTTTAATTTCAGAAAATTGAAAAGAATTATTATTTTCTAAACTAAAGAATTCTGTAAAACTAAGTTAGAAGTAAGTAGAAGTCTAGTATATAATAGAATACCAGTCGTGGCGGTGGTTTAACACAAGGAGTTGTGGGTTCGATTCTCGCTCGAGAGGCGCGACGTTAAGTTTCGAAACTCAACATGCAGTGACTTTATACTTAAGTGGAGGAGAAGAGTATTAACATTAGGGCTTTTCTGCCTAACTTGCTACATGCAGAATACAGCAGGAGGCGGAAAAAAGAATCTGCAAGTACTTTTCCGTAATTTCAAAATTGAATTCTCGTTCATGTCTGAACCTCATTTTGCTTGTAAATGTCAAATCACTTAGAATGCAAGGCAAATCTGTGCAATAAGTGCATAATGCATGTGTAGTATGTGCAACATGTGCTCGTGGGTAACAGAAGGCCATGGCCAAATGGTTTTTCCACTTTATACTAATGTACGAGTATTTCAATTGTGCATTTCGTGTGGGCGAAATTATAGCAATTACTAGTTTGTTATGAAGTTTCTTTTTAAAGATCTAGATTCTAGATAGACTCGACATGACTGACTGAATTTAGACTATGTATGTTATTTTACTTTTCTTGATAATTACTATTTTTGAAAATGATTAAATGTTAACTGTTTTATTTTATATAGCTACATTAGTATATTTTTTTAACAATATAGCAGGCATTTAAGGTAAAATATTATTAATTAAATTAAAATGTATTCGTTAATTCAGTTCCTTCCTGATTATATTTCATTCTTGGAAGACAGTGATTTAGACTAAGAAGAATTAACTTGATTTGTTTTCGTTATTTTTGGAAAGAGCAAACGAATGATTTATTATGTAACTATCATTATATTTTCTTTTAGGTTTAGACCCAGCATACCCAGGCTACAGTTTGGGCGGCAAGGACGATCATCTTTCAAAAGGAGACGCGATATTCGTTGATGTTGTCCACACAAATCCTGGAATACTTGGTTTTCCAGAAGCGATTGGAGACGTCGACTTCTATCCCAATCATGGTAGTTGGATTCAACCTGGATGCTGGATAGATCAGCTCGTGAAAAACAGAGAATCTCGTTATTTTTGTAAGTAAACCTACTTATGATAAATACATTTTAAATTTGGTTTCTACGGTTATTTGCATTTCAAAATAATTCTCGTTTCCATTTTCTTGCTTAATAATTATACTGCCGGATTTAATAAAAAGACTGCTATAGGTATATCATGCTATAACAGACTTCTTTATGTCCTCACAACATAGTATTAGAGTCTAATACTATTCTAATAATTAGACAATACTCGTACTTGTTTATCTCTCTGTACGAGTGCTTTAGATTTTGCTATCCAATACAAAGTGTTTTTTTGTTTATTCGACGTAGTCTATAGAGCCTAGAGACCTAGATAACAGGTATATTAGCGTTACTGGGATAGATTACTCGATTAGATAGATTAATTTATTTTAATTTAATTAATTTAATGTATATTTACTATTATACGTTTTTGGAATCGGGTAGACTGTCTATCCGTTACCTATCTAATAGTATCTAAAGTGTTAGAAACGTCGTTATTTAAAATATGTAATAATCGCGATAAACGAAGACCTTATTAAATTAATTAATATTACAAAAAGTTATTACATCATAACTAAGCATTTTATGTAACATTGTATATTCGAATTTAACACATTTTGAACAAACAAAAAGCTTTTATTATGGAAAAAGTTTCATTTTGTTGGAAAACTCAAATACGAATACCACAATATTTTGTCATGAACATACGTAACGTTTTAATAACGAGTATAAAAAAATATTAAAAAAAAACAACACAAAACATGTTATTTTTTCAACAGTACTTTTAAAGTCAACGGTATACCCTTTATTGTTGGGGAAGAATGATTCTGCCTCCCGCAGACCCATTTTTGCGTCGATCGATGCTATGACGTCATCACGGATGCTGAAGGACAAAGAGTTACCAGATTTTAGCTGTATTGCAGTTATCTTAATATTTTGTAACTGTTATTTTTGTGGTATTTTGTAAATCTATTGTAGAAATCTTATAGTTAAAAAAAACCATATAAATAACTATATGTATATAAATGATGATATAAAGATGAAATTTGTACAATATAATTTATTTTTATAGGGTTCTGAATCTCAAAAGAAAAAACGGAACCTTTATAGGAGACTGTCTAACTGTCAGTTCGACTGTCAAAATATTTTTTCGCAAGATCGTGAGTAGTCTTAGTTGCCGTGTATCTACATTTATTTAATTTGACAAGAATTGGGAATTTACAGTACAAATAAAGAAAAAATAATTGAAAAATAAAAATTTATACAAATATAAAAATTCATATAGTTTTTATCGATATTTCTTTCCATATAAAATACGCACCCTCGCAAACTTAGTTTGTCAACTTATAAAAGTCACGTTCTGGTTGACCTACGAGTAGCATTATGAAATTGTTACGGAACCCTCAATGGGGGAAATCGACTCGCACAGTCGCACTCGACTGATTTTTTAATATAACACAAACACAACTCAACCATATCATTTTTTTACATAATTTTAACAACAATTGTAAACAACAAAAAATAACAACATTTGTTTACACAAATATGTTTTTAAGAGAGGCCAGTCGTGGCATAGGGGCACAAGTGTACGACTAGAAACATGATTTGTTGTGGGTTCGATTCCCACTCGAGGTAATGAAATATTAATACTTTACTCTTTTAATACTTTACTTTACAACTCTACCTATCCTGCTATGTGCCAGATACAGGATAAAGCTAAAAAAAGAAAAAAATAGTTAATATTAATAATTTTTCAAATAAATTTATTACTATTAGACCAATGCTTATATAGCATATATAAAATATAGTTCCAGCAAAGTTACATAACATATTTGGAAGCAATACCGTCGGTCCAGTTGGCCGGCGTCCAGAGATTGATTGTTGTGTCCAAATGTCAATACAGATTAGTTATCAGTAGGTGCATTTTTCCTAAATGAAGCCATTTATCTGATAAGCTAGGAACATAATATTCAATTATATTAAAATAATTAGATAATTCGTTATTTTGAAGCGTAACGAATTGCTTTTTTTGCTGCGAGGCTAGTGAGTGAGGTGAAAACACTCCGTTCCCATTAAGACACTTTTGTTCCCTACTTTCTGGATGCATTGCGGGTTGAGTGGCGGAATTCAACGTCACGTTTTGCCTCGTACCAGAGCGAGGAAATGAAATACATAATTTTCTCGTGTGAGAATCGAACCCATAACCTGTATTTACAATTGCACGCTTATACTAATAGGCCTGGACTGGCCTCATGGTATCAATCCGCGGACACAATTTTTTTTATAGTTGTTTTCTTGTTCATTTAAATTATGTTGTATAGAATCGTATGGTATGCCCATTTAAACGTAGTTTATTTCATAAATCTCTTTTTATTTCATTCGTTTCAGCAGCAAAGCTAATATGGGACATATTATGGACCATCCCCAGTCACCCCTTTAAATAACTTTAAGGGTAAATATTTATGTGAGCCTCTCAGATGAAGGGTTATGGATTTTCATATTTACGACGCGGATGTTGTTTTAGGCTTTTATAAATATTAGATTTTGCGTTGCCAAATGAGAATAGAAGTAGGGAAATTATAATTTATTTTTAGCGTGTATTACGCTATTATTATTATGAAAAAAATCTAATGGCAGAGGAAATAATTTTTCGAAGCATTGCGTGTTGACTGGCGAAACTCACCGCCGGGCTTGCCTAGGTGCCAGAGCTAAGAAATGATAATATTAATAAATATTAATTCATTCCCTCGAGTGGAGATCGAACCCACGACCGTCGCGTTCTCGCTTTCACCAGAGTAGCTAAAGGTAATCAATCTAGTATTAAAGCCTTCACTTTCCCATTTTCCGCTAAATTTTCTAGACATTAAGTTGTGAGTAGCAGGGAAATAAAAATAAATAATTTCCCCAAATGATAATCGAAGACAGTTCTAAAATACAAAAGTAATTTTGCAGACGGTTGCAGTCACAATCGAGCTTGGAGATTGTATACGGAGTCCATTTCAAATCCCACGGGATTCCCCGCGACGTCTTGTAGGGACTGGACCAGCGGTACAGCCAGTTGTCAGTTCACTATAGATGGATATATGGGTTTAGGAGCTCAACCACCGTGAGTTATCTTTAATATATTTATTTTAAAAAAATCTGCTTCACTGCTAGGAAGAGGAAACCTAAGACATTCCGCTCCTAATTTTCCGCCGAATTCTGGAGACATTGCGTGTTGGGCGGCGGAACTCAACGCTGCGCTTTGCCTCTATGTAATGAAAATATAAATTTTAATAAATATATAATTTCCTCGAGTTAGGATCGAACCCACAACTAGTCGCGTTTCTACACACACTCGCGCTCCTAGTTCCTAGTTATTTCTTTGTTCTCGAAACAGTTTTCTTACTTTATATAACGAGAACGCTCGTCGGATATACAAACGATGTTACTCGTGATTTGAGCTTACCCGTCTTAAGTGGATAATCCAGTTGTTTACCCTTTGGGAGACAGGATATGTGAAAATATATAAATATATTGTTAGGGGATGTTGTGTTTGTATGTTAATCCTATTATTTATTTGAGAGTCTTTATTAAGAAAGGGTTCTCATAATAAAGGCAAGCATCTATAGTTAAAAAAAATCAGCTTGACTCTCTATCCCGCACATAGACGGGTAGGCAAAGGGAACCTAGTGTTAAGACTCCGTTCCGTTTTCCGCTGAATTTCCCGAGACATTGTGTGTTGAGTGGCGGAACCCAACGCCCGGCTTTTGTTTTGGTAAAGCTGTTTTTTTTTTTTCAAAATACTTAAATTAATATTTTTTTGTTTACGTGAGAAATTAAACCTAATCCCTATAACATAATAGAAATGGGTTACACGTATTTGGTTAGTGTTTTCATAGTATATAATAAAACTCTAGTTAGATGAATATTTGAGGTTCTTTTTACGATTGAAGCTCACAACTAGGCACGTTCTGGATATAAATCCAATGAAACTGGATTTATATTTGTCGTAATGAAACGCTAGGAAGGACATATTTCTTTATGACTATCGAACTATTCGTGTGAAATATGCCATTCGAATAGTAAAAGGCCTAAAACAACACAAAATCTTTCTTATACCAGCTTGGAATTATGGTATCTTAAGTTTAGTACAATGTTTTAATATTTAAATTTTAAACTTAAAAAATATGCTTTAATTAATCAAGAAAATTTAATACGTTTAAGAACATTAAAAAAGCCATAATCACTCATCTACACGCTGTATCCCGCACACAGCCGGGTGGTCAGATGGAACCTAGTGTTAAGACACTCCGTTTCCCATTTTTCAGCGAAGCCAGAGTGAAGAAATAATAATTGATTCCCTCGGGTGGGGATCGAACCCACAACCGATGCGTGGCCTCAGAACATTTAAACATTTTAAGTTCTTTAATTAATGTAAAATACTTTGCCTACTGCAATTTTATATAATAGCTGCTAGTTGCCTTACTAACGCTTATTCGAGTGTAGTTACATTAATTAAATTCATTCAAACATAGTATATACATACTTTAATTAACATGGCAATGGTATTTAAGAGGCCAGTTGAGGCGAAGAGCACTAGCGTGTGTCTGTGAACACGAGAGGTTATGGGTTCAATTCCCAATGAAATATTTAATATTCTCATTTTACTCAACATACAATGCCTACAGAATTCGGCGTGAAGTAGGGATCTGAGTGTTTTAACACTAGCCTTCCCTGCTACATGCAAGATATAGCGTATAACTAAAAAAAATATTAAAAGATTTATTTTTCATTTTCAGAATGAGAGGAAAGATGTATTTAAAAACTAATCAAAGCCCACCTTTTGCAAAGAACGGTCCATAGAACAGAAGTGATAAATTATAAGTGAAGTAGTGTTTAAATTGTGAGTGTTCATATTTATTGTATGTAAATAAATTTAGTCTGTAAACTGTTTTTACAGTGTTTGGATTTATCGTTATTTTTTCCTATTAGTCCCGTAATAGGTGCAGATTTCACATGTATTCAAAATTTAATGTAGAATTACTAAGAAGGGATTTTGTAAAATTTTAACCCTAAACGGATGAAATAGGGGTTGAAAGTTTGATGGAAAAATCTTTAACTCGCCACTGATTTTTATAAAAAAAAAACTAAAAATATTTAATTGAACAGAGGTGTTGCTGAGTGACAGAATTCAACGCCGCACTTTGCCTCGTCACAAAAGCGAGAAATGAAAATAATAAATGTTTTTCAATGTCCTCAACTGGAAATTGAACCCACTCCACTCACTGCGCCACAGTTGGCCTCTCATGCCTTTGAACTCATAGCCAATGATTGTCTATACGATAAAACAAACATCTGCTAGTCCTAAATAGTGTTCCATGCGAACACGCGCGGCTCAATCGAGATTGAGTTGACAGATACCAATGATGAGGGCGTTTACGTTTTCATTTGGAGTAATTTGCCATTCTGATAGCGAATAGGAATGTCACTGGAATATTTTCCAATATAGTTTGTACTACAAATACTATAAATTATGTATGACTACATGTACGACTTCTACTAAACTTTGAAGAGTTCCACTAATCAGGTCCAGGCTCCATCATCACACAAACTACATGATACCATACTCTTATATTGCCACTCAATATGCAAAAGCTCCAGAATTCGACTGAAAGTGGAGAACAGAATTTTCGTAATGGGAACAGAGTGTATTAATATTAGGTTCCCATGTTCCTTCTGCCCAACTTTCGATGTAGCGTGAAGCTATATAGCGCTATAAATACGTATTTGTAATTCAGAAGGACTTTTTACATTTCCCTAATAATGAGAGCTTTCATTACCGATAGTCAATATATTGGTAAATGAATAATAACATATGGATAAGTAATGTAGTAAAGCTTAACGATCCATTAGAGGAGTCATAAAAGAGATATTCTGATAACCCAATAAACCTTTTAACGTCCGCAAGTAGCTCAGAAAAACATTACTGATGTTGCCATCTTTCTTTCGTCTTCCGCAATTTACAAGGTCTGTAGAAGGGGGGTACTAGGTGTTATGTTGTTTTTTTAAGTTATTTAGTAGCTATTACACATATAAATGTATTTACATTATTTATTGTCATTTTCTTAAAAAATATAAAACATAAATGTAAAAATTGCCCCAAATCAGGTCAAAAACGTCAATCTCGACGGTTTTGGTCAAGTAGGCCGTGTCAAAAAATACTCGAAATCCCATCTAAATATTTCAATAACAAAGATAAAGTGAAAATACTGTAAAACCTTTATACTTAAATGTACAATTTTACTATTATACCAACAAGAAACCGTATTTTTACATCAGTACATGAGCATTAAGATGTAAACATGAGAAGAAATATCCATAGAATTGGTTGTCTTATGCAATAGGAAATAAAAAAATAAGGTTAAAATGGATGAAAAAAAAGATAATTGAAATAATTTCTTTCGTAAATACGAAAAGGCAAAACGAGCAGAAGGTAAATTATTTTAATAATAATAAAAAAATATCAGATATGTTTATTATGTTATATTTAAACTTGTTTAAGTTAACATTTTTTTTAATTTTTGTACAAAAATATATTTTACATTTTTTTAATATTTAAACGTAAATGCGCATGTTATGCAGCTTCAGGCTTACATTCCAACAATCTATAGTTGGGCTGGCAGAGGAGGTCAGAATTTGAAGCCGCTACTCCCAGATGAGGTTGAGTGCTCATGTATTCGTGGTACCAATTCATTGCAAGGTCTTCTCTCCATTTTAAGTTAAGAAAGGCATATTCAGTTAATTCTAGTTCACGCTGAGTTAGGAAGGGAAGATCAATGTCATTACAAATGCCCTTACCGTCGATTGTAACGCTTAGGCCCAAGAATCTAAAATATAACTAGATTAATGTTCTTATTAAAAAAAAGACCAGTCGTGGGTTCGATCCCCACTCGAATAAATTAAATATTTATTTATATATATCGAGGCAAAGCGCACCACTCAACACGCAATGCCAAAGAATTCGGCGGAAACTGGGCAACAGACGGTGATACTGAAGCGTGAAGCTGATTTAATTTTTTTCTAATTTTATTTGCATAATTCCGTATTTTATTGTAATTATTATAAAAGAGTTGGCTTGTTCATACTTTTTTTTTATATTAAATAAAAACGTGTTTAATAATAAAGAATATTATATAAAGAAAATACTTTATTATTAAAAAACACATAAATTCACACACAATTATAAAAAATATATAAAACCGCACAATTATTTAACTTAAGGCCATAATAATTTAAAAAAAAAATCATATGGTCGCATAGGCGCAGTCATCAAAACGTTCATAAGGTCTGGGGTTGTTAAACTGTAGTTGATAGGCGTGTAAGCTGCTGGAGGAACTGAAGCACTTGCAATACCAATCCTCCACCATCTTATGCTTACTGTATAAATCATTTATAGCAAGATCTACCCTCTTCATTTCCACATCTGACATCTTGGGTAGGCCAAAACTCTTAGCAATACCCGTACCAGTTATTTCCACGGTATTCGCAATAAATCTGGTGAAAAATCCAGGGTTTTCATTTAAAACTTCTCAAAGTCACTTCATATTTAGGGCATTTTTACATTTTTTTTCATATATATTTTGCACAAATTTACCATAAAATAAATAAATAATTCAGAGTTTATTTTCAGCTTCTCATAGTATAACGCGTATAGTAGTTATATTACGCAGAGGGAACCTAAAACGATCCGTTCCTCACGCACCGCCCAATTTCCGAGACATTGCGTGTTGAATCACATTAACTCAACCCTTTTGTCTTATTATTAGTGGGAGGAAATAAAAATAACTCATTGTCACGACTGGGAATCGAACGAGCGTTTAGCGACGATGACGGTTATAATTAACATAAAACCAAAAGAACAAAAATCAACCTGGAAGGTGAAATAACTTGGCTGGCGTCGGTTTCAACGAAACCCGAGACCCTCGGCACGTCCTTGCACAACAGTGCCCAAGCCACCTTGCTGACTAAGCCAGCTAGAGCGTGAGCCTCACTGAGCTCAGCAGCTCTGGCACAACTACCATCACATCTGCTGACTGCCTGCGACGCGCTGCGGACCGCCTGCGTCATTATTTTAGAGTTTTGCTGCAATATAATATTAAGTTTTGCAATATGGAAGTATTAAAAAATGGACGATCCATTCTATTTGATTGACGTAAGTTTTTTCTATTCGATTCCATGTTTTATTAAAAGTAATCCTATGAGAGGAATTTGTGCTACCGTTTTTATATTAAACGCGTGTAATAACAAAATATTTCTAAATCAGACACCATTTTTTTCTTTTTATCTTCACGTTGTATCCTGCATGTGCATGTAGCAGGGTAGGTGGAAGGAGCCCAGTATTAAGACACTCCCCTCCCCACTTTCCGCCAAATACTGGTAACGTCTCAACAACAGAGCCAAGAAATATATTATAATATATATTATATCGAAGCTACTCAACTTTTCCACCACAACTGTTCATACAAATTCACCAAAACCAAACCAAAACAAACAAAACAAGCACTACCTCGCTAAAGTCAAAATACTCCAAGGCCCTCGAGAACAAAGGCACTAACGAGGACCCTTCAGTGCCACCGACGCACGGCACGTGAACGTACCCCGGCTCCAGAGAAAGACCCCGGGCTGCGAGCGTACTCGCCCGCATCTCGGGCACCGCGAGGGAACCTAATAGCTTCCTAGGGTTGTACCACCCTGTCTCTTTTAATGTCTACAATTGTGGTTATACGTTTTTTTAATGATTACTACAGGAAATTATGTTTTGAAAGTTACATATTTTCAAGTTATTAATTTCTAATTCCTATTTTTTATTAAGTGGAAGCCAGTCTTGGGGCAAGGGGTGCAAGCTTGTAACTGTAAAGGCAGCAGGTTGTGGGTTCGATTCCCAGTCGACGAAACTGAATATTTCCTTTTTCGCTCTGGTGTCGAGGCAAAGTGGAGTGTAGAGTTCCACCGCTCACACACAATAAATTTAGAAATCAGCCGAAAATGTGGAACAGATTGTCTTAACACTAGGCTCCCAGGTTCCCTCTGCCCGCTTTCCTATGTGTGAATGCGGATTCACCGTGAAGCTATAAAACATCTAAGTAAAATTAAACTTCAAATTCATTATTTTCATTTTTAAATTAATCCTATGAAATATTTAGTTATATTTTCAAAACGATAAGTTTTAAACTTAATAATAAAATAACCTATAGGTTAAATATTAAAAGTAAAAAAAATAATCTAGTAACATGCTAAAATAAATTAAGCATTTGTAATTACGTACATTACTTTTGTTTTACAAATTAAGAACTTAAATGCAAAATTAACTTTACAAGACACCCTACTTGGTTAAACCTGCACGAACACACTTCAAGAAATCTCAAGAAGTTGATTCGCTCCAATAAAAACAATCAAAGTAGTTGAGTAATAAATGTTTACTCGTAGTCCAACCGCAACGAACTCTCGTAGATTTAGATTACCCAAGTGTATTTTGTTGTTTTATTTTATTTTTTGGAAAAGAAACAATTAATTTGTGCAATACTTGCAATTTCAATTAAAATTGCTCCGTTTTTATTATAATGTAAGACAAATATTGTGTAAATATTTAATATTTTAACAAAAGCCTAATTTACTTTTTGTTAACACTATTTACAATAACTGTTATTGAAAATTACAAATATAGTAAACTAGCGACCCGTTCGCGGTCTCACCTGCGTGAACTAGGTTATTATTAATTTCTGTCTCCATGACTACGTCCTAGTGACGTCTATGTAAAATTTGAGACTCCTAGCATTTGTAGTAACGAAGTTTCATACAAACTCTCGACCCCAAAAGCAACCCCTTAGAAATCGAATATTGCAAATTCCCGTCTTAGCGAGCACCTACGTCCTATAAATAACTCGTATGCAAAATTTGAGATTTCTAGCACATGTAGTTTCGGAGATTTCGTGATGAGTGAGTGACCTTTCGATTTTATATATATAGATAACGCTGTATTCAGCACATAGTAGACAAATAAACTTGGAAACCTAGTGTTAAAACACTCCGTTTCCGTTAAGACACTTGCGTTCCATTCCATTCCATTTTCCGCTGAACTGGAGGTATTGAGGATTGACTGGGCCGGAACTCGCGCTCTATCTTACCACCAGAGCAAGGGAATGAAAATATTAAATATTTAATTTCCTCGACTGGGAATAGAACCTATAACCTATCGCCGTTACAATCATGCGCTTGAGCTTCTGCACCATGACTGGCCCCCAAAAACAAGTAAATAACCTTCCTAAGAAGCGATATAGGTAGTGTATTGTACTGATATATTCCGATAATGTATACGCAAGTTCATAAACTTTTAATACCCCATAACGTGAACGTAACGTAATACGTAAATAAGGGAATTTTGTAATGAGATGGCTGAGGGGGCCTGATGGATAGAAAACTGTTGTAGTCGTTACGATAAAATGCTTTTAAAAGCCTCCGCCATTACATGAGGCATTCTTATAAAATCTACGGGGCTTTTTAAGTCGGATTAAAGAGATTTTATTATTGTTTATAATATATATTTATATTTTTTTAAAACCTTCACGTTGTATCCCACATATATTGAATGGCGGAACTTAACGACGCGCTGTGCTTAAACCATACCAGAGCGTTTTTTATATTAATTGTTGTTAAAAACGGATTTCCCGTTAAACAAAAAAATAATCAGAAAATTAGTAGGTACAGTAAGCCTATGTCATTATATAAATGCAAAATTATAAAATAAAGAGCTCATCCATTACGCTAGTTTTTTTTTAAATAAGCCCCGCTATCGACCTAATTTAGAGCTGAGTGCTGATGTGAATTACTGTTTTATGTAGGTCGTCTAATGTGCTCCGTAAAGGTCAGATGGCGAATTGATATATGAAAAAAACTAAGGTCACTACGATAAATTAATTAATTATTATTGAATTTTTCCAGCTTCACGCTGTAGGTATACTGCACGTAGCAGGGGACACAGAGGTTACCTGGGAACCTAATGTTAGGACTCCGAGCCCATTTAGATAGTTCTGTTCCCCATTTCCCACCGAATTCTGAACGCTTAGCTGTTTATTGGTGGAACTGAACGCCGCAATTATATAATTATTGAATTATATACAATGAATTAGCTAACCTCAGCAATTAGAGGCACCATGCAATCTATAGGCGATGTACACACTACGATGAACGCGTTGGGACATTCTTTAGCTATAGAGTCCGCGTACTGTTTGACGATCGGTGCCTGATAACAGAATCTTGTTTCTAGAGGCATATCCATGGTTAAATCTGCACTTTCCAATATAACAACTATATCTGAATTCTGAAAATTCTGAATTTTGTTAAAATAATTCTAAAAATTAAAATACTATGTCAATTTCGCAGAAATAATTGTAATAGTTAAAAATCTTAAATAAACTTTTCTGTTACTGTATTACTAAAAAATTTTAAATTTGACATGTAGGCGGGTTAGCGAGTGTAAAAAAGTACTAAGAGACGGGACTCCCACGGGTTCCTACGGGAAGCGGAAAAAATCCATTTAAAGCCTTGAAGGTCTTCGCTAACAAAGTGGCTAGCGACGATTTATGTGATAATAGAAATTCACAAGTTGAGGTTAGAGCAATATCTTACAAAGTTCTTTCGGTACAACATATAGACAATATTATTATATATTATATTAGATATATGAGGCCAGTAATGGCGCACGGGCATAAGCGTGTGACTCTAAGCACGACAGGTTGTGGGTTCAATTCCTATTCGAGGAAATTAAATATTTAACATTTTTCTATCTTTGCTTTGATGTTGAGGCAAAGCGCGGCGATCATTTCCGCCACTCAACACGCAATGCCTGTGAAACTCGGCGGAAACTGAGGTGCAGAGAATCATAACCCTAGGTTCCCTCTACCTACCCTGCTACCTACGGTATACAGCATGAAGTTGAAAAAATAACAATGCGTAAAGATAAAAAGAAACTCATTAAATATGGCACCTCATAAGGTCAATAACATACAATCGTTCTCACGACCGTGTAAGGGTGCGGCAGATATCGCGTGATCAGCCTATAGTTAAGTTATTAGTATTAATATTAATGATGATAATTGATTGAGACATTATTTCTTTTTACCTTTACGCTGTATTCCACAAATAGCAGGGTAAGCAGAGTGAGCCTAGTGTTAAGACAGTCTGTTCCTTACTTTCCGTCGAATACGTCGGGCATTGAGTGTTTAAAGGCGGAACTCAACATCGCGCTTTTTGTCTTGGTACCAGAACGAAATGAAAATATTAATAAATAAATAATAATTCGTTCCCACGAATGAGAATTGAACCTACAACCGCGTTACAGTCCTCAATAATACCTCAATAATATGATAATAAGAAACTATTGAGATATTTACTAGTGTTTTATATTAGTATAGAAGAATATATTTTTTATACAACTAAAAACGCTAAATACCTGAAGCCTTATCAGCTATATCTGATCTGCTCAAGATATGCACTTAATTGAGTGTCTAAAAGGCAAGAACGAAACAGCCTCTAATGAATGTGATAAAAATGGGAAGTAAATGATAAAGTTTTTCTTATTTTCAACTAATAACACATTCAACTAATCAAATATAAAATCCAAAATGAACATAACGTTTGTTTACAAATTTCGTAATTCTCATTGCAATTGAAATATAATAATAAATTAATTTTGTTTGTTTGTATGCAATAAAACCTTCGAAAAAGGAAAGTAATAGACGGTACAAGATTTAGCGGTTGGTCGCTTACTGTATTGATTGGCAACCGACTGAGGTCGCCACCCTCACTTGCAAATACCACGTAGAAAACGTATGGTACTATTGGGGTTCATCGATTAACTTATATTTTTTTAATACTGAGAATAGGCGATTATTATTATTTACATAAGGTAGAATTTCCGTGTGGATTTTTTATTTATTTTTTTCAGTTTCATACTGTATCCCACTTGTAGTAGAATAGGCAGAGGGAGCCTAGCGTTAAGACACTCCGCTGCCCACATTCCTCGGAATTCTGGAGGCATTGCGTATAGAGTGGTGGTAATTATAAAATTAAATATTTCATTTCCTTAAGTGGGAATCGAACCCACACAATATATTGTATATCAATGTTTTCAAAAAATAAAACTAAATAAAATCTGTAAGAAATTGAGAGCCTAATTAAAGATATCAAAACAACATTGCACCTTGAGTGGAAGTTTACTTCTTGTATTAGATATTAAATGACAGAGAATTTTATTACGAAAATAGGCAATTCCTTGAAAAAGCTTTGAGCCCATAAAAAATCAATGAACCACATACAAGCTGCACCTAGTACTTTAAACTACTTTAAATTTCAATGTATTCAATCTATAGAATCATTAAAATTCAAATTCTAATGAATTATGCCAACAAAATTGGAGGAAGACGACCTAAGTTCCAACTTAAACTTATGAAGACTGAGAAGTTGAGTGCGCTTCACGATATGCAAATTTTGGTCCCGTCAACAAGAAGCACTTGATATACTACGAGTATATAAAGTGAGGTAGAAGTGCGAAAATAACCTTTCGAGATGCATAATAAATTTGGAGAATATAATTTACATAGAATCGGTACAGTTTGAAATTGTATGAAATTCAACGTGCAACCTAAACTTATAGGTTAATTAACAAATAATTAATATTTGTAATAATTTTGTACGCATACTGAAAAGTTTAACTAGTTTTAAAAGTTGTACTTCCCGTTGACTTATAATCATAAAGTTGCTATAAAGCCTCCAATGGCCGGTTTCTATTAAATATAAGATACTTAGTTATATTGTTAACAATTCATATGAAAAAAAAGGCAAACCTGTAGACATTTTTCAATTTCATTGCAAACACAACTAAAAGCTTCCACTATACAATTAGTGTCAATATGTTGAATATCTTGAACTACTTTGCAAATATCTCGAGAACAATCTGAGCATTGAGTATTCTTTGCTTCGTACAAACGTAATCTGAAAAAATCAATTAGAACTAGCAGGGAAATTGTCAAAGAACTAAAGGTAGTTACGTTCTTCTATGGATTATAAAATTTTAATTATTCAGTTGGTTCATCGGACTTCTTTATTTTTTAAAAATCAATTCATAGTTCTGTTGGTTCCTCAAATCATTAATTACTTTTTATATAAGTACGAGTAGGTACATATCTAGAGTTACATACCTATCTATAAGATTTTTTCGTAATTTTCGTAATTTTTCCATATACAGAATAAAATAATAAAAATATGAAAATAACAAACAAAGACATAGGGGATGTTAAAAATGTAATGAGCTTAGAGAAAAAAGATAAGTCCAGTAGTTTCCTAGCTGTAAAACGTTACAAATGTTCCATAAGTCCTGAATTATCTCATAAAATCCAGACTGTTTTTATTACTTGCTGTAAATGATCCGCATGACAGTATATCTAAGGTTTCTATTAAAGTTTGATCTACACTGTCCAAATGTCTAAGGGATTTAACGTTCTCCGAGTGAGAATTTTTATGTGCGTGCTGGCTGGCTTCTCAAATGAAATGGTGGAACTAGAACCTCAGGTCCTATTTCTTTACCGCCAGTTAGAAATATTTATAGCGTGTCATAATTTATTATACCTTCTTTATAATCTGATTTATGTTTTCACGAACTACTCTGTGCATTTACTATGTTTGACATTTCTATTTAAATTAATGGCGTTGAAAAATTTTGGCGGCAAAATTGTATAATTGAGTAATGCTAATATTTAAGTTGGTAAACCTGTTATCGATAAAAGTTTTGCTCAAGAATGCTTTTAGACTAAAACGCCCAAAGAGTTTTAAGTAGTAAAAAGGCTATTTGTGGTTTTTTGTTTGTTATGTTGTCAACAATGTTTTAAAAATAGAAGTAACAATGAGCGAAACAATGGGTTATGTAGGACAGCGTTCTTATTTTTCTTTTTTTAAAAAGAACAAACATTCTGAAAGATGATATTAAAAACCTTAGTTATTAAACAAACTGTGTGTTTTTTTAGATTGTTTTAATATTAAACACATAATTCTATAGTAGACTACGACGTTTACGACGAAGATATTATTCAGACAATATTGGTACATTCATAATCCCACAGGGATTACTCAGGCGTAACGGAATTATGGCCCATAAAATGTCATTACCAGGGTATCCATTCCACAGTGATTTATTGAAAATGTTTTTAGCACACCTTTGTTCTTATAAATATATAATCAATTTTAGCGTCAACGAATTGGGTTGCATTACATAATGACATAAAAATATAGCAAAAGATAAAAGAAATGAAAAGAAATATATCAATACAGATAATAATTTGAGGAAACATGAGGAAATTAGGAACACTTCACTAGATATTTCTTTCTCATCAGAAATCATTTCTAATTTTGCCTGTAAATAAACTATTATTATAATTGATCATTTGAGTAGGTATCTGTGTATGAGAATTTTGAAAGAATATAAAAAAATTGGTATAAAAAGTGAGGTTATTTAAAAAAATATCTTTGGAGCAATTTAAAAGGCTAAAGTTCGACCACAGATTATTATTTTTTGTTATACAAAAAAGTTCTTAAAAAGAAAATCATAGTGTTTCCATTCTGCCACAATTTTGATTTATGTGGAAACCTACTTTCAACACTGTACGTACTCTTTATCGGTCTTTGTGGAGAATAGTAACTTTAATATAATGAGTGAAATGCTATAGAGTTTTTGAGATAAAACTTGTTCTATTATTATAAAATATAGAAGTTTAAGCGGCCCACTATCTCTGTATGAATGTGACTGTGGCATAAAAAGTCTTTGTGCAGAAAAAATATAATTTTATTACATATGACCTACATATAGTATGGTGCAAAAAAAGTACGCATATATATTTTTAACATGTTAGCATTTTTGGAGAGGAAATATTTCGTATTAAATTTAGTATAAAAATGCGTTCTTTTCGAAATCTCTTTCGAATTCATAAAAACCTAATTGCCGCCCTAAACGCTGTTTCTATGAACTTTTTGACACTTGCCATTTTACTCGTATATCTATTTGCTATCTTTTTCGCCTTTACCATAATGGAAATAGTCTGACCCTGTGTTACCATAAAGGTAGATCTTGCCATGAATACGAACTACCAAGACACTTTTACCACGTTACATCAACGAGTAATGGTAAAAAGCATTTTTGAGCAATTTTTGCTAAAGCCCTATTATCTATATTTTTTTTAACTGAACCCTAGAGTTCCACATAAGATATTTTCGGTATTTTTGGTCACTAAGATATCTCTTGCGTTAGGTAGTATAATAGAACAGCGTACAATAAGATAGTACAATTAACCACTGTGCCTAAGGGTGTCTTATCATTTTACGTATAACTTCGTTTTCCCTACACCCCAATTTTCGACGCGCTCATGTAAACAAATATCATAAATTAAGTTCATGTTGAGACGGCAAGATGAACGGTCCCAAAAGGTTTGACCAGTACGGGTCGTGTAAACTGATGCCAGAATTGCTATTTAAAAATAAGTGAGCAATTTCGTGAAATATTATTTTAACTCTTAACATATTGTAGATAAATTATTTAAAATCAAAAAAATCTGCTTCACTCTGTATCACGTACGACACTCCGTTCCCCACTTTCTGCCGAATTCTGGAGGCATTGCGTGTTGAGTGGCAGAACTCAACGCCGCGGTTTGCCTCGACACCAGAGCGAAGAAATAGAAGTATAAACGTAAATAAATATTTCACTTCCTCGAGTGGGAATCGAACCCACAACAATCGCATTACAGTCACACCCTTGTGCCGCTGCACCACGACGGCCTATATACTATGGCATAAATTATTTACTTACAAAATAATAATTTTAAATTATTATTATCACTTTCGGTAAAGAAAGAAGAAAGTGAAGAGAGGGAGAAAGATATCCAATTTGGTTTAAATAACTTTTCTTCTTTATCGATTTTGTTTTTAGGACTATAAACATCTGCCTACATATTACGTTTAGTCCCTACTTTATCCTCCTCTTTAATTATAATTATTACTTACTTTTTCACGCATGGACATTGTTTAAGTAGTAAAGCTATATATTGGCCAACATTTGTGTCTGCGCCAATGATCGAAATTTGGACACCTGGTCGAGGCGGCGGCAGCGAGGTCGCCTTCCTGCGAGGGTCCGGCAACGCCTTCGGTTCAGCTACCGCTACTTCCTTACACACTTGTTCTTTACATTCAAGACTTCGAAATGGGGCTTTGGAAAAAAAAAAAAACTAAATTCTCAGCAAGTTTCAGCTTTAAAGGTGAAAGTTAAACACTTTTTCTAAACTTATATTAAAAGCGCACTGTTTGATAGCTAAAAATAAAACTTACTTCCAAAGTTAGATCCGCCTTCCATGATTTTCAACTTTATTTTATGCAAAATACCGTTTTTCTTCTTGCCCCACCTGTTACAAGGCTGTGGGCACACTGGGTCTACCTCTGGCGGTATATCAACACAGGCACGCCTGCAACCGTCATCGTCATGTCTCTTTTTGTATCCCCGACTATTATTTATAAATATTCTATATGAACTTGGAGCTGAATCAATAAAATTTTTCGTCCTTATGAAAAATTGTCGTAAATTCATTTTTTATTTCAGATTTATAGAGTTAATCAGATTTAATTGGCATAATTTATTGTAATGATATTAATCTATTTCCCAAAAAAAAAACTATTGCAAAAATTTGGAAAGTATCATTTGTCAACTAAAAACGTTTCTAACGTCATGTCATAACCAAAGAGGTATCGATAGAAATGAAAAAAAAACAAAAATGGAAAGTACGATACAGGCCGTTAACAATAGTTTCCAGTTGAATAGAAACGTCTATTTTATTACTTTGAAATGAAAGCTTGCACGGATCCCAATAAATCAGCTATTGATGTTCGCGAAGTTAACGAATGTAGGCTCGTTTCAATAGCTTCCGACATATTTATAGAGGCTTCTATAACGTGAGTCGAGAGGGAAAGCGTCGAGGGCGGGCAACGCTCTACCTTGGCACTGTCTTATTTATACGATACACAGAATTCACGATTATTTTAGATTTAGAGTTTAGTGTTTGTAAGTTTATTTTCACTGTTAAGTTGATAGCGTAGTAACGTACGATTGGTTGTTCCAATATGTTCCAACTTCACACTATGTCCCGCATACAGCAGGGGAGGCAGAGGGAACTTAGTGCTAAGACACTCCGTTTCCCATTTTCTGCTGAATTCTGGAGGCATTGTGTCTTGAGTGACAGAACTCAAGGCCGTACTTTACCTCGACACCAGAGCGAAGAAATGGAAATAGAAACGTCAATAAATATTTCACTTCCTCGAGTGAGGATTGAACCCACAACCGTTGCGTTACAGTCACACCCTTATGCCGCTGCGTCACGCCGCGGCCTCTGTCTAAGATATATAAGTTAATGTTAAAATAATTTCAAGGCATATATTTTTTATTTCAGGGATTTTTTTCTATTTTCAGATTTAGCACTATAGCTGAGGTGAGAAAAACCAGCAAATTGTTACAGTATAGGAAAAGAATGCATATTTATATACATATATGCGTAAATTATGGCTGTGGCACATGCTAGCCAGGTTAATCTCGAAGTTCGTACAATCTTTAATGATTTCTAAATTGTCATCTTCGAATTAATGCTTTTTTTATAGCATTCAAAAAGTATATTAGAAAATTAAAATTATAGTCAATATAAAGAGTTGGGACAATAGAATCAGTACATAATTGTGTTTACATATATACTGATGCTACAATGCTATGAATTTTCATCTGATTTTGTTTAGAGTTAGACCATTTTAGTTTTATTTTTTCTATTATTTTACAAAATGTTTGACGAACACTCTTAATATATAATTTTACAATAGACTATTTTTGGACAAAAAAATAACTGTCGACTTTGACAGCGAAGTCTTAACTGACCTCTTTGAAGCGGTGAAGCTTTAGTGACGACGTCATAACGACGAGACCAA
>JAEBDU010010315.1:0-10119 GCA_016802625.1 Heliconius numata | reverse complement strand
CTACATACCCATACGCTGGGAGTAGAGCGAGATTGGCTATTTATCCGCCAGCCAATAACTAAAATTTTACAATGCATATGCACAATATATGATGCTATAACAAAAATAACCATTACAATGATTTGTATCACAATACATACAAATCGAGATACAGAATCTTTGAGCGGGTCAAATGACCCGCTGCGGTAGTTAAGGCACATTACATATATTTCTCGGTAAAAAAAAATATAAGAGAAAAGTAAATCTTAAAAAACACATTGGCTGTACTTTCTAATAAAAGTCGTAAAAGCAAATGACGATTTTTTATTTCAATTTTCAAGAAATTAAGACTCAAAGTTTAAAATGGGTCATTTGACCCGCCATGGTACGATTAGTGTTAACATGGCGGAATAAATTGCATGTCAAATTAATAAGTATTTTAATATATTGGTATATATCGAAAATATTACAAATATGAGAAAAAAAGTATCCTATGTTCATCCCGAGACCCTCAAGTATCTCTATGTGAGTATTTTATCACAATTAAATTAGCAGTTTGGCCCTGATGGCGTAAAAGACAGACAGACAGACAGACAGAGTTACTTTCGAATTTATAATATAGGTATGGATTCTATAAATTCTATCTATTCTAGATTCTATTTTAGATTGAGACCATGTTACATAAGTTTCAACTTTTGATTGAATTATCGATATTTAATTTATGACAATACTTTGACCCCAATTCGTATGGGGCACATGTATCTTCAGAATAGCCTGAAGCGTTTGGTAAATATCTATCCTAGTAAAGTTTACCAAGATTGGCAAGTTTACTAACTTTACCAAATCCATCTTTGGTCATACTAACTTTCTGAGCTGGTAAACAAACGATTTAATTATCGTGGTATTTGCTTTGAATAGTAAAATATGTTTGTGGGTTTCCACTAATGATACTAATTTAGTAACTAAATTTGGATACAGCCTTTATTCCTGTTACGTTGATAAATTCATTTTTTTTAGGGTCATGCTGTTTCCCACATACATTAAAGTAGGCAGAGAGAACCTAGAATTAAAAGTCTCCGTTTCCCATTTTCCGCCCATTTTTAGTTGGAAGTTCTAACTATTAAAATATTTTATGTTTTATAGTAAATATAAAATAAGAATAACACTTTAAAAACAAAGTAAAGTAGTCAATATAATTTATCAGCATGCAATTTTTCCTCAAAGCGCAAAAAACAACGTATAAATTTAAACGGCAATACTTTTGGATATGGGGAAGTGATAAGATAACATTATTTTTTTGTGTAAAAATGTCTCCAACCTTCACTTGGAGGGCGATAAACGAAGGTACTCAAATATACATAAATTACTATGAGTGGTGCTTTTTAAGGGTTGATAAGGTGACCCGAGCCGACAAACTTGGTACGAACTTACTAAAGAATTGACTATCAAAGTGAACTGATCTAGGTCAATGTCTTTTTATTTTATAAAAAATAGTATTGTAGACAAAATATATATATTTTTTAAATTAGCTTCACCTGTATACCGCATTCAGCAGTGTAGGGCAGAGGAACCTTGTGTTAAGACACTCCGTTCTCCACTTTCCGCTGGATTTTTCGAGGCATTGTGTATTGAAGGCGGAACTCAACGCCAGGCTTTTGTCTTCATATAATAATTTAATCCCTCGAGTGGGGATCAAACTCACAACCTTCACATTACAGTCAAACCTTGCGCCTCTGCGCCATGACTGCCTCTAACATTTTAAAATTTAACCAACTAAAATTTAAAATTTTAAAATTAATCGTTTCAAACATGAAAATAATTGTATGAGAATATAACACTTATTTCACCAGCAACTTGAGGAATTGAGGTAATTGTAAGTAAAACTCCGCGGCAAATTATACTCGGCAAGAAGTATGGTGCCGTCATAGCCGAGGAATTATTCCTATACAAATCGCGGTGCGCGGAAATACAAGGATCCAAAGGAATTGTGTTTCTGGAACAGCTAAATTAATAGGAAATTCTATTTAGAAGATATTCTTTTGAATATTTTAGCTGTAAAAATAAAAAACATGGAAAATGAAAGCTTTGTATGTGATATTTCAAAAATAAAGATTTATTATTATATTATTATATAACTAATTCTAAAATAGCAATAACACGTCGTAAATTACTACAATATTTACAAATTAATGAAATGACATCGCGGTTTTACAAATATAGCAAATATATTGTAATTAGATTGTTCGACATTTTAAACACCATATTTAAGTTTATTTAATTAAATTATGAGGTTACCCGCAACAATGCTAGAAGTTACATTATAATATTAAACATTTGTTAAAGCCAGTTGTGGCGGGGCTTAAACGTCCGACTGTGAATGATAGGTTTTAGGTTCCATTCTCATTCGAGGAAACTTTGGAGGAGGCTTTAGAATTTTATGGAAAGTAGTGAACAGCAATCATCATGATCATCATCATCAGCCTGTCCCGTCCACTGCTGGACATAGGCCTCTCCAATATCCTGCAATGCGTTATGGAAATGGAGTGTCTTAACACTAGGTTCCCAGGTTTCCGCCTTCTCTATGACATGCGGAATATAGCGTGAGCCTAAAAGAAGTGTTAAAAATTAATAATAGCTTATACAACGAAGTTCTAGAAGTTTTATTTCTACACAGACCAGTAGCATTTGTTACTCACAGCCTACATATTGTATGTGGTTGAATAATAGTCCACAACACACTTGGGGATGGATTTCATTATGCCTTTATGTTGAGCGGAGTATTTCTTGCGGTACGGTTTTTATTGCCATTCTTTTGATTCGGTTTTAAAATTGACGAAGGGAACCCTTTTATGGGGGATCTATTATAGGAAAATACTTAACCTATTTATAGATTATTGTTTGATTGTTTTTATTTCGTCTATGGTTATAGCAGGAAATGTTTGTCATAAGAAATCTATGTCTATATATTAATTTTATAATCAGTTTTTTAGTTGAACGCGCTGATATTAGGAACTGCTGGTTCCAATAGAAAACTTCTTTTCATGTCTAATTATCCCTGAAGGCTATATTAAATATTTCGATATATACTATAGTTATTACATATTATTTATTATATTATATTTGATATGTATTATACTCATCTCACTAAAGACTAAGATTGCGAAGCCGCAAGTAAAAGCAATTTTTACCATAAACTTTTTTTAAAATTTAAAACAATATTAGCATCACGCTGTAGCCCGCACATAGCAGGATAAGCTGAGGGAACCTGAGAACCTAATGTTAATACATTTCCTTCCCCCACTTTCCCCCAAAACAAAAGCAACATAAAAAAAAAAGCAACGATGACTTTCATGAAAAACTCCTTGCACAATACTCTATTATGTTCTAAGTAAGCTACAATAGGTCAGTACGGTGTTATCAAAGTTGAAGTGAACATCATAAATTACCTGTAAACGTTTATATGGAGGGTTTTGAATGAAACAGCATAAAATATGTTGCTAGTCACTGGTGGAAGCATTAGTCATTTGAACGGGCGACGTCGTGTTCAATGGGTCAGTGCATGTTACTTGTGGGAGATGTTTTGTTTTTATAATAATACTTTTTTTTACAGCTTCACGCTCTATCCCGCACACAGCAGGTTAGGTATAAAGGTTAGGTATAAAGGATAAAGGGTACTCCGTGTTAAGACACTCCGATCCTCATTTTCCGCTGAATTTACGAGCATTACCATTGCTATTTACGGGATACTACAACCTAAAAAAATATATATTGATTATTTATAATTCGCGAGTTATTTTAGTTTTCATATTTTGGTGTATTACGCGAGTACCTACTTTAAATTTATTTCTAACATCTCGATTTAAATAGGTTTATTGTATGGTAATTAATTTAATTATTAAAATTTATTTAGTGTTAATAATATTCTGTTGTGAAGTATAAAAATTTGCAAGGCTATATACTTACTTGGTAAGTAGTGTAAAAAATTATTCAAAATTCATTTCTTATCCAGTTTCTGTGTGATTGTCTCAGTGCTATGTATTACGAATGCTTAATGCTTGCTTGCATTCTACAATAACCAAAACAAGTCATACCAGCATAATTTTCGACCTACCCTCTTAAATATTCGAAAGCAGATATGAAGATATCTTATTCCTTAAAGAAAATCCTAGCAAAATAGCCTCGAGATACTTGGCTTTGCACATCCATTGCACATAAATTAGTCTCGAAGCCGGCTTTTTGGTTTATTTTGCCGTTCTCGTGACACTTCTGACAAAGGAATTTTGAATAAAACTCAACTTGTACAGGGTAAAGACTGCAGGGTAGAGACTGCAGGGTAGAGACGGCAGGGTAGAGACGAGTGTGGAAATGAGTAATACAAACCTGTTTTAATACACTGATTCAGAGCTCGTTCGCTCCAGTGTTGCGTGTAAAATTGTTTCTTTGTTGCCAAAAGGGAAACGTCCAATATGATGACGATATTGAAGTTGATTTAATTTTGCGTAAAAACCATTTAAAGTGAACGTTTCGTGTTTTATTCGACCTTATTCAATTTTCATCAGTCAAGAATAAATGTAAGGTACAATCTGTACATTTATTATGATACTTTATTTTTCTTCATTCGCTTTATCGCTCGCTTTATTCGCTTGTATCTCACAGGGTAGGAGAGGGAGCCTGGTGTTAAGACACTCTGCTTCCCACTTTCCGCTGAATTTTAATGGCATTGCATGTTAAGTGGCGGAACTCAACGCCGCGCTTAACGAAAAGAAAGTAACGAATATATAAAATATATAATATCTGTTGGACTCAATTTTTGTATATACGAATATTTATTGTTCTGCACTTCAAAAGACCATAGCCTTTAAAGTGCACAAGTTTGTAATTCACTTCGCTATTACGTAGAAAATAATCTAACTGCTACTTTCAAAGAAATACTTTTTAATTTACATATCTGAATGGCAATTTCTTCGAAATCAAGCAAGTAGTTATTAGGAATCAATTGCGAAATATGAATGCCTAAATTATAATTTCTACGTAAGGAAGGAAAAATATTATCAAGGTATTTTGTATAGATGTTTTATGGTTTAATTACGGCAACACATTTAAACAATTGTAGCTTCTAATAAAGAGAAAAATATTTTATAGATCACGCTGTATCCCACTTATAGCAGGGTAGGTAGAGGGAACCTAGTCTTAATACACTCTTTGCCCCACTGTCTATTGCATTTTCGAGACATTTCGTGTTGAATGGCGAAAATCAACGCCGCGCTTTGTCTTATTAGCGATGAAAAATAAATAATTCAATTTCCTGAGTTCATCGAACCCACAACCGATAATATTATAAATAAATTAATTATAATTTAATATCATACTTTAAAGAAGAATATAAGGTATATTATAATAATAGCTCTAAGTATATAAAAAATAAAGCCTACTAAAAGGGCTGATAGCTTACTTTTACAATCTTCAATATAAGCCGTACATAATTTTCATGGACCATTTCTGGCTACCGCAATACTTCGCCTCATCGGGGTATATCACATAAACCATATTACATATTACATGTGACCGGCAGATCATAAAATGGAACTTATGCGAAAAATATGTAAATTCTAAACTATTATTACTCGAGTGGCCTGGAATATTATTTGCTTATGTATTTTTATACTAATAGGCTAAAATCAAAATCAGCTTCACGCTGTATCCCTCACACAGCGAGGTAGAGGCAACCTAGTGTTAAGACACTCCGTTTCCCATTTTCGCCGGATTCTGGAACGAAACTTACTCAACATCAGAGTGAAGAAATAAAAATATAAATTTAAATAAATATTTCATTTCCTCGAGTAGGGATCGAACCCACAACCAGCCGCGTTTACAGTCACACACTTGAACCTATGCCTGGCCTGACGAAGACTGGCCTTAAGTCATTGTTACCAATAAACTGAATGCCTAATAATAAATATATACTTAGGTTACTTTAGATAAAATTATAAGATTCATCTAAGAAAGGAAAGTTATTCATACATTCTCATTCAAATGAAGATGCTGAAAGATGAAGATATTAATGTATTTACAAAGAGTGAATGTTTAGCTTGTTTAATTTATAATATTACATATTACATTACTTAATGTAAACAAAGACTGGAAAAATAATATGCTATTAAATAAAAGGTATATTTAAAGCTATGTTAAGGTGTATTTTATGAAGTCGACGTGACATACTTAAGTGTAGTAGAAAATTTACTTATTACAATCATTTACTAAATAAATTCCTGAACCAACAAATAAAGTGAAGAAATGGAAATATTAATTGAAACAATAATGTTTTCATTTTTTCAATGCAAATCTTCTGCCAGTGCCTCTAGAATTTGGCGACAACTGAGGAACAGAAGTGTCTCAATGGGAACGAAGAACATAAACACTAGGTTCAGCGTGAAGCTAAAATAAATTAAAAATATTAATACAAAATGTAAAAAACATTGGTTCTCCCACAAAATGTAAATAAAGTTTGAAATTGGCGAAGCATATTCCCAGATAGTTAGAAACTGTAACATTATCATATAGACTAGGACATCATGAACTCTCAAACTAGGTAAGTGCGAGTGCGTAAACTGCGAACACTCATCGATTACGATCCGCACGTTAAAACGGGAAGTAACTTTCCATGTCGACAATTTAGATGCTATTAACTTATATAAAAGTAAAGGAACGTTTTTACGTCGGGTTCACTTGTTTTCTATTGACTGAAGGGGAAAGTATCGTTACTATGGCATATTGAAATATTGTCTAAACTAACATAAGCAATGTTTGTAGTGCAAGTTTGAATCCCAGGCAAGTTTGTATTTAATATTATATTTGTGGATCTGAGGAGAAAGAACACCCTAACATTAAAATAAGTTTAGTAGTTATTTACTTACTGTAATTTAAGATTTTCACACATTTATTTACATAGAAATTATTTTCAGAGTGTATCTACACTATATGTAGTCACTACCCACCTACAATTGCCTTCAAGTTCTAATAATCATATTGTGAACGACTATTGCATGTAATCGTCTTTAATAGCCTGATTAGACCTAATTAGACCTTTAATTAGACCTAGTGTCTTAACATTAGATTCCCTTTGCCTACCCTGCTGTGTGCGGGATACAGCGTGAAGCTAAAAAATTTAAATATTAATACAAAATGTAAAAAACATTGGTTCACCCACAAAATGTAAATAAAGTTTGAAATTGGCGAAGCATATTCCCAGATAGTTAGAAACTGTAACATTATCATATAGAGTAGGACATCATGAACCCCGCAAACTAGGTAAGTGCGAGTGCGTAAACTGCGAACACTCATCGATTACGATCCGTACGTTAAAACGGGAAGTAACTTTCCATGTCCACAATTTAGATGCTATTAACTTATATAAAAGTAAAGGAACGTTTTTACGTTGGGTTCACTTGTTTTCTATTGACTGAAGGCGAAAGTATCGTTACTATGGCACATTGAAATATTGTCTAAACTAACATACTTAATGTTTGTAGTGTAAGTTTGAATCCCAGGCAAGTTTGTATTTAATATTATATTTGTGGATCTGAGGAGAAAGAACACCCTAACATTAAAATAAGTTTAGTAGTTATTTACTTACTGTAATTTAAGATTTTCACACATTTATTTACATAGAAATTATTTTCAGAGTGTATCTACACTATATGTAGTCACTACCCACCTACAATTGCCTTCAAGTTCTAATAATCATATTGTGAACGACTATTGCGTGTAATCGTCTTTAATAGTCTAATTAGAGATAATAGTAAATATCTCTAATTATACACCTAGTAAGAAAAAATAATTAAAGACGCTTTTTAATAAGATTTATCTATTTTTTTTTGCAATAAAACCTTCATTTTGTTTATTTTTTGTATACTAATATTGAAGAGTACCTCAACTTTCCCTTGGAAAAACTGACAAAATTTTAAATTATTTCTTCATATTAGACTGAAAAAATAAATCATATCAATCACTTATACGTAGGTTATGTGATATTCTTTAAAGGTTAATATATACATAGGTATTTATTATGTACTAACCCGAACGCGGCTACGCCCGCTTGAACTATACGAATATTTATTAAATTTATGAAATTATTTTCAATAGAGAGATGCGTTAGATATTAAACGAGCTCATTTTGGGTGACGTTTTCTAACAACAAACTTTGTAAATCGTTGCTTAGCAACGGTCGTTATATAGCATAGCGACAGTTGTTATTGACATGGCGGAATAAATTGCACGCCAAATTAATAAGTATTTTAATATATTGATTTGTATATATCGATAATATTACAAATATGAGAAAAAAAGTATCCTATGTTCATCCCGAGACCCTCAAGTACCTCTATATGAGTATTTTATCACAATTAAATTAGCGGTTTGGCCCTGATTGCGTAAAAGACAGACAGACAGACAGACAGTCAGAGTTACTTTCGAATTTATAATATAGGTATGGATATATATTTACAAGAAATTGCAAACGATACAGAAAAAAACCAAACCAATACCGTCTACAGAGTTAACGGTAGCGATTGTGAATCACAGAATAAGGAAAACGGTGTGAAACTTTATGAGATTACGGTGTCTTTTTATTTTTACAAGGACAGGATTTTATTCAATTATAAAATATTTTATTTTTAAAACTATTACTTACATAATAATATTTTAGATTGAATAGAAAAAAAATGCGTTATAATAACTGTAATAAACAATAAAAAATTTAAAATAATTGAATTATTAACTCATTCTATACTACATAGGATATGCAAAGAAAACATAGGGTCAAGACATTATTTTCTGCTCTGTCCAAGTTATAGATATTTTTAAAACACGGAAAATTATAAAAAAATATTAATATGTAACATATGTATATCTCATAATCTAATTCAAAGTACAAATTTACTTACTAAAAATATATATATAAAAAACAAAACTAAATAAAAGAATTCAACGACGATATATAACCTCATCTAGATCACTAAAGAATGTCGTGCCTTATGTCACTGGGCACTGGTCACTGGACACTCGCCCGAGGTTGCGCGGTCGTTGACCCCGCTGACCGGCGCCCGCGCAGATCATATTTAACTCGTTAATTCTACTTTGCTAGTTCTTGGTCTAGTAATGTTTTTAAATATATAGATAATGTGTTTGTTTAACTTATTATGTGGGTTATAGAAGATTTTCTAATGTTTTCGTGATTACGTTTTACTTGAAATTTAAAAAAAAAGTTATAATTCTTTAATTTTCATATATCCCTTGCACGGGTCAAAGTACGCAAAAATCACTTTGTGTCGTGACACTACGTTTACCGGTTTTCGACACAGACCGAAAAAGTAAAAATCTTTTACATATCTATAGATAATAATTTTACTAATGCTGTCCCATTAAACTACATTTAGCCTCAAAAGTTGTGAAGTATAAATACTATAAATTGAATTTACGAAACGTGTTATTTAAACCTAACGGAACTCTAGATTGCGTTTATTGGAGAATGATCATGTTTCCAAGGGGCACGAGTTCGAGTCCCATTATGTACAAATTTCTATATGTTCTGTCCTTACCGGGTCCCTGGTATATGCGGGATACAGCGTGAAGCTGTCTAATCTGTCTAGTCTAAATGGGAAACCAATAACAAAGGGTGCCAAGTTAACCTATGCTATTCATAATTAACCGTGTAACTTCGCCAACACGGATATGATAAATAACGTTATTTTCATTCATTGTTTGTCACGCGTAACTGAACACGATTCAAGTAATTATATAAAACCTGTTTTATTGCAAAGCATTGCACTATAACAGGTTAAATTGATGATTTAACTGTTATTTTTATACGAAAAAATATTATCGACGAATTATTTTGCATTTGTTTAAAGATAGAAAGAAGAGAAAAAAGGAAACAGGATTTTCAGCATTTATTTGCATATCTTTTTCAGAATACTTTTTGGCTTTCTATTTTAGAATTGAACTGATATTTGCAATTGTTATGGGTAGAGACGTTTTTTTGGAGACAAATAAACGCTAACAGTAGAATACGAACGTTATTTTTATACAGAATTCATATAAAAATCGAAAGACAAATTGTTGTGGACACAATTCAAGACATAA
>JAEBDU010010314.1:0-11861 GCA_016802625.1 Heliconius numata | reverse complement strand
GAACCAACGGACGCCGATACGTCGAGTTGAAGTTTTTGACATTCCAAAGTAAGTATTTTACCTCCTTTAAGTTGTTTTTTAGTATTTCATTGTAAACAAATACGGGTAATTGGAATATAGATTGAGTTTATGTAGGTATATATTTGGCCTTGTAACTGCATTAAAATTGAGTTTAAAAAGTTTTGATATCGTTGTCATTTTGGAGGTTACATTTTTTTAAACAATAAGTTATGAAAGAGCCGGGTGGACGGGCCTTGAAAGAGGTGGCTCTTTCATAGCCTGAATAATATAAGATTAAAAGGTTTGTTAGAATTATCTACTTAAAATGACTGATAGAATTTAAAAAAAAACATCACATGTTAATAAGAATTATTAAATCGTTTTTTTAATATTGTTTAGCATAATTATCACTGTTATACCTCATAATATAAAACTGGCTCTTTCAATACCGAAATGTTATGAAAGAGCCAAATGACACATTTTTTAAAAATGAATATTATATTATTTTTTTATTGTATTTAAGGGTTATTTCGTAGGAAATTACCTAGTTTAATAAATAAATAATAATTTGAGGAAAAAAAATCTTAATTTCTTTAATTAAAAATATTTTCTTTTGCTTCATTTAGTAAACTGGCTCTTTCATCCCACTTCTCCCTTACATAATATATCTAAAATGATCATTTTAAAATTGCTGAGCTGTTTTTAGGGTGCCGTACCTCAAAAAGTGAAAACTGAATACTAATAGAATCACTTCGTTGTTTATCCGTCCGTCAGTCAAGACCATTTATCTCGAGATTGGAGGTAATATTCAAATATTTGCACATAACCGTACCTAAAGGGAAGTACAAATACGTTATTATACAATACGTATTAGTAGGTACTTATTCAAAATTTCAAGCAAGAACGAAAATTTAGGTGATACATATGTAATGAATACACGAAGCATTATTAAGCCGGTTTTCCGAATTAGACATTCCGTAATTAGAATTCGATGAATAGTTTTCGTCGCAAAGCCTATTATACGATAAATGTAGGTACACTTACTTCGATACTGAAATCTATTTCTACAAATTTCAACGTTCACCCTATAGTTCTTTCGTGAAGGATGGGTTACCTACATTTTATAGTATTTGTATATATTATGTGTTTTAATGAACTCTTTACAAAAATAAGACGTACGAGCTGCGTTAAGGAAACCTAGTGTTAAGACACTTCGCTCCCCACTTTCCCCTGAATTCTGGAAGCATTGCGTATTGAGTAGTGGAACTCAATGGCGCACTTTGTCTCGAGTTCAGAGTGGGAATAGAACCCACAACCTGTCGCATTTGCAGTAAAATGCCTGCGCCATAACTGTTATTATATCTTATTATACTCATATCGATCGTATATAAATCATTAATGAAATATTCGTCTCCTAAACCATCAATTAGTTTTGGCAACCGACGTTGACAACGGTAGTCAGAGACATCGTCGTTCCATTAATATTTAACTGACATTTAATTTAATTTAATTTAATTGACTTTAATGCTAAATATAGTCTCTGCAAGCGGCTATTCGGTTATATTATAATTATGTTTGACGCAATTTCCTACCCAAAATTTAAATACGAGTATAAGTAGGTATTTTTTTTATTATATACCTATAAGTTTATATTTTACTTTACCTTTTACAAATTTACAATTTTTAATAATTGTAGGTCCACGGAAAATGCTCTATAATTTTTAATTAGCTAACGAATTTCATATAAAATATAAAACAACGATGCATAATCTTTTAATACTAACTTACGTGTAATTAAAAGACTATCAATCATTAATATGCCAATAATATTACATTGTATTTTTATGCTTATGATAATGTCCTAGAAAAGTAACTGTATAAATGTTGGAATAATTTTAGTATTTGTTTTAGTATAGGTATTGTTTTTTTTTACATATATATTTTTATATAAATTTAATCTTTTCTATTCACATAACATTATAAGACCTTGTAATGCAACAGTAGAGCAGCGTCTAATTGTAAACGCGATGGTAGTGGGTTCAAGTCTCAGATTAAACCAGGTCGTCCCATTTAACTATTTCCGAATTTCCAAAATGTGAGGTTGCCCCACCGTACTAATTTGGACGAAAGAGCGATATTTACGTTTGATTTCAGCAAGTAAAAATAAGTTTGTAATTTCCGTCTTATTTCCCTCTTTTACCTCCGCTCACCACGCAATATCTCCAGAATTCGGCGGAAAGTGGGAAACCGGAGTGTCTTAACGGAAATGGAATGTCTTAACACTAAGTCCTAGGTCCTCCTAAGTACCGGATACAGTGTGAACCTAAAATAATATTTAAACTCATAACAATGCTCGATTGCCAACTACGCCTAATTGCATCAATTAAAAAACATGATAAATCATTTATGTAATTTCTTATAGCTATAAATGTATGAGGTAACTTCTAAACAAATTTCCAAGTTGCTATAAAATAATATAAATACAGTTTGCATCTATGTAATCTAGATTAAAGTCCAAGGTAATAACATAGGAACATATTTATATCGGTAAAAATTTGTAAAGGATATTTTAAAAATATAATTTATCTTAGTAAACAAAGAAATAAAAATAAATATATAAGAAGGCAGTTTTATGCATTTCTCATATAGCAAAATAGGCGAGACAAACCTAGTATTGAAGTACCCCATAATCCACGTTCCGCCCAATGTTTGTTAAATATAATAGACGTTTATGAATGCAATAATAGGGAAACTAATGGAGGCATAACTTTACAGAAGCATTTTGAAAGTTGGAAAGAAATGTTTTCTTCGAATATATTATTATATGTTATTTGAACACCTGACTTTTTTTTATTTTTACACGCTTCACTTCGCGTATGACAGCATACGTAGAGGGAGACACCTAGTATTAAGACACTGCGTTCCTTACTTTTCGTCAAATTCTCGAGACATTGTGGGTTTAGTGAGAAAATTCCACGTTTTGCCTTGTTACCAGAGAAAAGATAACATATTACTAATAGTTTTGATATAAAAAAAAACAATTTCGACTGTTTTATATACCTACACACACCTAAATATTCTACAAAAACCGAAATAACTTTGAAAACTACATATTGATTGATTTATTAATAAAATTCATTATGTTAATAGGTACTAAAAGCACGATAACACTCGTCACAGACATACCTAAAACGGAAACATTCAAAAATATGTTAAATATCTAATTAATCACTAAAACTATAATAAGGCCGTCGTTGCGCAGTGACACAAGGGTGCGACGGCAATAGATTCGATCCCAGTCGGAGACATAAAATGTTTAACATTTTTATTTTCCACGCGTTTGTAACAAGTAAAGCGCAGCGTTGAGTTATGCTACTTAACACCAATGCCTTAAGAATGCCGCGTAAAGTGGGGAGCTGAAGTGTCTTGATGAGAAACCGGAGTGTTCAATCATTAGGTTCCCAGATAGGGAATCTACCCTGCTATGTGCGGGATACAGCAGGAAACTAAAACAAATCTT
Organism: Heliconius numata; assembly: GCA_016802625.1. Classification (NCBI taxonomy): domain Eukaryota; kingdom Metazoa; phylum Arthropoda; class Insecta; order Lepidoptera; family Nymphalidae; genus Heliconius; species Heliconius numata. Next base: position 8,341 of record JAEBDU010010314.1, on the reverse strand, counting down.
TCAATAGTTTGAGTCAAAAATTCATACTTAAGAAACTTAACTGAATTAGTTAATTACGTATATACCTAGGTATAAACAAAAAATATAACCTAATTAACAATTAGTATTAATCCCATTGTGTCGATGTGAATAAAGAAGCTTCTCATGATTACAAATTGCATAAAGTTTTTTGCCAGTATCATATTTACATCATTTGATAATGGATCGATCAGGTAATGGCCTTGAATGCACACAGTTGTAGTGGGTTCGATTAACTCTCGTGGGAGTTATTTAATTAAATTATTACAACTTTTCGGATCGGGATAGATAGTATCTAGGACGAAAATTTCGGTCGTAAATACTAATAATAAGACGTAAATTCGCTAAATTTCAACAAACACTCTGTACGTGTATTATTTTTACTCTAGTTTGTTAGTTGTCATTTTAGATTTTAAGCACAAGCTGATTGTCTTATTCCGCATATGACAGGGTATTCTTAATATGCTCCTAGTCTAAGATGCTCTGTCCCTCGTTAAGATGCTTCTGGTCCCCACTTTCCGCCGAATTCTTGAGGCATTGCGTGTTGAGTAGCGGAACTCTACGCCGCGATTTGTCTTACTTACAGAGCGAAGAAATGAAAATAGTAAATATTTCATTCCCCCGAGTGGGAATTAAACGCACAACCGTCGTGTTTACAGTCACACGCTTATACGGCGTCTAGAGGGTGTCTTATTTATTTCTGGTATCAAATATAAATAAAATACACAACAACTATTTGCATATATATTTATATAATGTTTTACGTTAAACAATTAACATATATATATCGCTCATCCAATAAAAGAACGTCGCAATTTAAATTATAAAATAATCCGAAATGCATTATCATTAAATAAACTGGTTTCCACAGAATAGCTTATACTATTTTAAGCAAATAATACCCAAGTATAGCATACCTAGAAAATAGATAACTTTCGAAATGAAAACGCAAAAAAGATAATTGTTAACTTTTATTTATTCTGGAAATAAAGATTTATCTATTATTTTATTATTTTTTATCTAAAATTATATAGTATTTCAGTGTAAAAACGACTTGTATACTTTTATAGTTATATAAATAAAAAAAATAAACGTACACAAACAACGATGATTCTCCACAATATAAAAACACAAGCAACAAGTATAAAATACTGGTTAGTACTGATAGTAGAATTATAGTTTATCAACAGGCACTGTAGTATAGTGTATGTATGTGTGTATGTATGACGCTTAGACCACAAGGAACGTATGCGATACGATATTTGAGGATGAATGCTGTAATCAATTTTCAATGTAATTTTTTGTTTCATAAAATCATTCAGTTTTGTATTTATAAGAACAGTGTTTTAAATATTATTACTGCATATTTCATTGATTTTAGTAATGCCAATTTTGTTATTCCATAAGTTAGTATGAAATCTATAATTACTCATTGCAAATCGAACGAGTGTAAATGTAATGAACACAATTCAAAACTATTATCATCAGTTTATTAGAATGAGTTTATCATTGTAAATGTAGCACCTAGGGTAACGATCTCAAGTATGAGAAATTAATAATATTACGTATGTTTTTACACATAGAGTGATAGGTATCCATTAGATTACATGGGAATTGGATATATTTACATATTAATTGTTTTATTTAAATAGACTTTTGCAAGCACCTTTGAATCATTGGACAAACGTAAACTTACCATTGGCCCGGAAAGTAAATGTTCTGAGAACAGCCGGCAAGAAACTCAATAGTTGCTCTTTTCATTATCCATGTCACAATTTTATGATCACATATTATGGTAGTTATTATGTACAACATTTAATTGATATCCATACATTCTATCCTTTAAAACGCGGCGTTGAGTTCTGCCACTCAATACGCAATGCCTCCAGACTTCGGCAAAAAGTGGGGAACGGAGTGTCTTAACACTAGATTCCCTCTGCCTACCCTTCTGTGTGCGTGATACAGCGTGAAGCTGATATATAAAGCTAAAGAAATAAATACTTTTGTCAAATCGTGACGTATAAATGACATATATAATCAGGTTTTGATTTTATAAGATAAAAAAAGATGTTATAACTAACTCATACAGAGCATTTTTATTTCTACGGTAATAAAGCCTACAATGTTGATATGTATGAAATTATATAGGTAAATATAGCATGCAATGCAACCTTCAACGGCACCTAGTATAGAGATATAATCATTTTAATTATGTATAAAGTCCGATGGAAAAAAAATTAAATAAAAGATTAAATTATTCTGGCAATTTCAGAAACCAAAAATTACAGAAAATTTATAAGAATCTCTTAATATTTTTTTCTTCTTTGAATTACCCAGCAATGTGTGATATGAGCTTGGATGATCTTACTATCATTAAATAGTGACGAAATACGTTAGACTTTAAGCAATAAGACGTTTTGAAAGTCCAGAGAAGTGTACGACATGAACATATCCACTCAATTTCGGCTTAAAGATATTTCTTCTCCATTTCATTGAGAGGTTCTTGATAGAACAAGAAAATAAAAATAATTGAAATATGTGTAATTATTCCAAAAAGTGGGTATTGAACTCACGACCACCACGTTTACAGTCAGACCTGGCACTACGCCACGACGGGCTCAGCGAACTTTAACTCAATCACTTCATAAGAAATGAGTAATCTCTAAGTAGAAACGTGTGAAGGGTAGAATTAAATGACTTGCAGTTCCTACACAAAGGCGGTAAGCCATTATACAGCATCACTCTTTCAAAGGTTATTTATTATTTTGTTCTCATATTTTTTCGTACTTTTTGTAATACAAAACCATTCTTTATTCGTGATAATCGCCTATTTTTAATATACATAAATTTGTACGTAATTACGTTACACATCACAAAAGCACGGCGGCGTTGAGTTTCACCAATCTACATTCAATGCCTCCAGAATTCGGCAAAAAGTTGAGAATGGAGTGACTTAACACTAGATTTCCTCTGCCTACCCTGCTATTTCTTAAGCGGCATACAGGATCATGACGCTGTATTTACGTTATATATATGGGAACCCATTAATTGTTATTCCAGGTCAAAAACAACTTAAGAATTTATTAATTCTACCAGTCTCAATATAGAAAGAGGACTCTTTTGTCCGTTATATATACTGATAGATATGCAGATGTGGGATAAGTTTCCGGTTATATAACAGGTCCATGTTATAGAACCACAGATCTTAAGTCTAGGCGTAGAAGGACAGAATCTGACTGCACGTGCGTTTTTTGTGGTTCGGTCCCATCAGGTGAGTTCTTATTTACCACTACATAAAAACTTTACGTTTTTATCTTATTATATTTTTTACATTCACACTGTAGCTCGCACATAGCTGAGAAGGCACAGGGAACCTGGGAACTTAATGTTAAGACACTTCCGTTCCCCCTTTAAACCGAATTCTTGAAGCACTGCGTGTTAAGTGGCTGAACTCAACGCCGTGCTTTGCGTCGTTACCAGATCCCTCGCTTTGTAAATGCAAATATTAAATATATCATTCCACCGAGTGGGAATCGAACTCACAATAATGGCGGTTACATTCGTAGGCTTGTGCCACTGCGCTTCAACGGCCTCACTAATTTCTAAGTATCTATTTCTAAAGTAAACTGTAATTGTTTAATTAGCATATTAGTTTACTTTGGAAATTATCATGGAAAAGCCAATGAGCAAATAGCACTTGTTGTTCTAACACTCCACCGCCATTTATGCATAAAATAATAAAATTAAATAAATATTGTAACATACATTATAACATACATTATAGGTATAGGTTCCGGTAACGGTTTCTTCATTTCGTTTTTTTTTTTTGAAGACATCACATTCCTAGATTACCCCCTTAGACATTTATATTCACAACCCCTAATCGGACAAAGGCTCTAAATGTAAGGATTTGGAGCCTTGAAATAATTTGTTAATCTCGAGAATGGCAAATGGAAGTTGTCTTAATGTGAACAGAACATCTTAGTATTAGGTTCCAACATCTTAACATATGCTGACACGTGTTGGATACAGCATGAAGCTTTAAAACATCGTTAACCATCAAAAGGTCCCCAAATTAGCGTAATTATGTCCAATATCACATATGTAATACAGCACGAATTTTGCTATGTCATCTTAAAAGTAGGTGCTTATAACGTGTATTTCGCAATTTCAAAGTTTTGAACTGATTCTGTAGTCAATTAGTGTTTTTAGTATTTAACCTTGAGACACTAGTTACATTTAGTTAAACTAGTAGGAACGCTTTTTCTAAATAATCTATCCTTCATATATACCTATATAGATATATCACAGGCCGATCTACACCAAAGTTTAAAATATAACGCCATATTTAATTAATAGATGATACGTCTTAAGACAATAGATTTCAACAACAATAATAACTGATAAGTCTAAATATATTTTTCCAATACAAAATACAAACAACACAAATATGAAAAGTTTTAGTAACTAGAGATACGATATCAAATAAGGGCGATGTATGTGTGAAATTGCTCATCCCAAAATAGCTCATGGATTGGAAATATTAATTTCGATTCACATTGTCCGTGTATTTTTGAATTTGTGTTTTAAACGTTTACAAATTAAAATGCCAGTTTCTATTGTTTGTATTTTTTCATATTTCCTTTTATTTTTAAATTTCTTATTATTTTAAATTCCACGAAATGTACCATAATCCACTTTTCATGCATTAAAACATAAAAACAATCCTCCGAATGCATTCTATGGAATGGAATATAAAACAAAACACATGTACTATTGAAATAAAATTCCTTTACTATGGTAAAGAAGTAAATCTACCCTTCATTCTATGTTACAAAATAAGCTTTATGGATCGGGAGGAGCATAACACAATCCTATCGCGCGAAGCTCGCTATCTTCTTGCAGAAAATCTTTCATCAAAAGTTTCTTTAACGCCGTACGACGCACCTGAAATTAATTATTTATTTAAAAAAATGCTACTTAAATTATTTCTATTCTGCATATTATGTTTCCGGTTAGCTTAATGGTAGTCCAGCGTTGAGTTCCACTACTCAAAGCAAGGACAACCTGGACACCGACTGTAAAAACACTCCGCCATTAAGACTTTTGCCGAATTTTGTGAGCATTGGGTGTTGAATGGCGGAGATTAACGCCACATATTACCTCATTTCTCGCGAAAAAATAGAAATGGGAAATGGGAATCGAATACAAAACCTTTTGCGTATGCAGTCGCACGCTTGTGCGGCGGCTAAAGTTAATATTAAGACTACTTACGGCTAAAGTCTGCTGTTTAGCTTGACGCAGTTCCTCTCTAATCACCATCATTTCTGGTCGCAGGTCTCTGTGAGCTTGCGGATCCATGTTGATTTTCAGCTTAGGATCTATGCCTGCTAGCTGTTGATCACTATAAATAAAATAAAAATAGTTTTTATTTCCTTTTTTGCATTTTATTTTGGGGTAATATAATAATCGATATTAAATCACTTCCGTTCAAACCCTGCTACGTTCACATTTTCATACGTTTTCTTTCTTTATGCAGCCGAGTGTATAAACTAAATTAATGTATCCAGTAAGAATTTATATATCCTTTAAGATTGATTGATTTATATATTTAAGATTTACATATCCATTGACGCCATTGAGACAAATCCTATGACGTAATCATTTTCAAAATCGGTTCACTGATTTAACAGTTACAAGGGAACAAGACACGGAGAATTATATTTTAGCAATACCATATTCGCTAAACACATAACCCTTCTTTTGGACTTCGTCGTTGTCGGTTCATAAAAAAATACATTTACCTAACCACAAACAAAACGTCTAAATTAAAAGTAAAACATTTTATTATACATATAATAGAGTCGTCTAATGCTAATATTTCTAACATTATCAATTAATTTAATTTAAACTAAGAAGGTTTTAGTCTAATTATAATTAATTTAAATAAAATAAATTTGCATTAAGCGACGAATGGCTTGTGCGAAAAAGATAAGATAACATTTCCTTACACCTTTAAGTTTTAATGACTTACAAATTAAATTAATAAATGGCAATTATTTAAAAACTGCTGTTATGCACTAACCGATAAAACAAAAATTAAATAAAAATGAACTTTAGATTATTTGTTGTCACACAAACTATCGAAACCAGAGTGTTATACTAAATTAAAAAAAAACAGAGAGTAACACACTGGTATTCAGAGTTAATCCGTGCAAGTGTTTTTAGCTTACTACTAATATTTTCATTGTATTCGATCTGGTAACAAGAAAAAGTATTAAGTTACCGTCCAACGCAATGCCTCCAGAATTCGACTAAAAGTAGGAAAAAAAGTGAATTAACACTAGGTTCCTTCTGACTAACCCGCCATCTGCGGGATACCTATAGTATGAAGCTAAAAAAATACTTTATTAAAATTTGTATAGGTAGATTATCTAAGTAAACCTATATAAAAACAATCATAATTGCACTCTGACAGGTTTATTAAATCACTACAAAAATCGTATTGACCATCGTCACGTTGAAATCCTTGGTAAATAATATTGAATGACACCGGACAGCGTTAACAAGCGGATTATAGGAAATTGAAAAATAATACTTGATACGTCCGCGTGTTGATATCGCAGATAAATTATAAACTTGTCTCTAAAATATTTATTGTTTTTTTTTTAGTAAAGTAGTGAATCCACTGGATTCAAAGGGCGCAGGACCGGACGGAGTTGCGAGCAGTAGGTGAGGCCTATGTCCAGCAGTGGACTTTGAAAGGCTCATGGATGGATGAAAGAGTAGAGTGATCTAATAAACTATCTGTTGATTTATCTTACAATCGACTTCCATTATTACGGTAACACTACCAGGTTAACACTACGTTACCAGGCTGAGGAAAATAAAAATATTAAATATTTCTTTCTCCACTATGTCAATCGAATCCACAACCATCGCGTTTACATGTTTCGCACACTTGTGCCACTGCGCCACGGCGGCCTCAACTAGATATACACATATATTAAATCGTAATATAAGATCTCGACTAGATATTTTACATCATATAATACATATGTCAGCCAATAGTTTGATGAAGTAGGAGTTAAATGTTCATACATGAGGATCTTTATTTTAAAATATATAAGTGTGTCGTAAAGCTAAAAATCTGAATATATGTATATACATATTATATAACCTACTTATATAAATTGATAATTCTATCGATAATGATGATAGGTTTTTATTTAAATTTTACTAGTATTCTTTGAACCCGATTTTTCCTGAAAATTGATATAGATTTCAATTTAAAAGCGCGGACGTCCGATAGAAAAGGAAAACTATTTCAGAATAATTTCCACTAAAAGCTTTCTAACAAAGTTACCTAGTAGCCTAAGGGAAGATCCACACTAAAGTACCAGTCACGGTTCACTGGTAAATATATTGGCTGTGAGAGTAACGTGACGGTTGTGGGTTCGATTCCCACTCGAGGAAGTGAAATATTTATTTACGTTTATATTTCCCTTTCTCCTTCACAGTATCCAACATGGCCGAACTTCCTTCGTTACTTTAGAACTTTGACAAGAATCTGAAGTCGTTTCAGAAGTCGTTATTTAGTAAATAAGATTGCTTATTAGTATTTCATATTGATTGACAATTGGCTAAAATTATTATTTTCAAGTGTTTATAAGTGCTAGTCAAGTCAACATCCTACTTAATTTATATTCTGAAAGTTATTAACTTTACTATTTTTGTTAGGATTTATCGCATCCCCTGTATATATTATATATATTTTGTTATCGCATTTGCTGAGTCTCACTCCTTTTACCGTTTTGTTTTCTATCTTTTTATTTGTTCTCTTTTATTTACGTATTTATTTTTTGCTTGTTATTTAAATTGTATTTTAGTATAGAGATAGAACGGTAATAAATTTCTTTTGAATTTGAAAAAAAAAACATCGATTTTATATTATTGTGCGAGACATACACTTATATATTTTTTATTTTTTGATTTGATTTGCTTAGAATATATCAAACAAGGATTTCTCTTGTAATATCAACAAAATGGTCATACAATAACCAAACTGTAAATTTTAGAAGTACATTCGCTGCTGAATGTGAAAAATACTAAGGGGAAAGATTTATAAACACAACGTTGAGTTCCGCCACTCAACATACAATGTCCAAATTTGAGCAGAAAATGGAGAAGAGAGTGTCATGTCACTAAATTATCTCCTCCTATCCTATGATATGGGATATAAAAACCATTGCAACTGTATGGTTCGATTTGAATTGTTAAATTATAATTGTACCTAATGGAACGGAAAGCGGGGAACGGAAGT
>JAEBDU010010313.1:0-21992 GCA_016802625.1 Heliconius numata | reverse complement strand
TCATTGGCATCTTCCCGGCCATCTTGGAAGAGTTTGTACCACTTGTAAACATTTTTTTTAGTCAGAACAGTTTCACCGTATGTCACTGTCAACATTTTAAGTGTTTCGGAGCACTTTATTTTATTTTTTACACAAAATTTGATGCAAATCCTTTGATCCATATTTTTCGATAGCAAGAAATCGCCGAGCACGCAAAACACTTATAACCTTTACGCCTCTCCCAACCAAACAAAAAATGCTATACACTTGAAACTTGGTACAGATGTTCGGGAAGAGTGTACCAACATAACAAAATAAAAAAATCGATAATCGAAAGTACGTTGCCCGCCAAATTTGAAAAGTCACCTTACTTTTTGAACACACCTCGTATGTTGCTGTCTTAAACGTTTCTGTTCACGATATGACTCCTAGATTATGGACTTAGTTGTATTTTACTTGTTATCGTGTGTTATTTATTTTTCCTTTGTATTGTAGATGCTATTTTTTATTTTTTTTTTCTTTTCTGTAAAAGTGAATGCTGGCAGGCGTGTGTTGCAAGCTTATTATTTTATTATTATTTTGGTAAATTTATAATAATATATTTATTATATATAACTACTTTTATCTATTTATTTAGTTATTTATTTTTATTTATTTTTTTTACTTACATATATTATACATATTATATATCTCTTACTATTACTATCATTATTATTTTGCATATATACACATATTTTATTTTATTTTTTAAATATTTCTTCATTTTTACTATCTCTTTTACTTAAACATAGTACTATTATATTATATTTACTACACAATGTTTAACAACACTAATTCCAACAGTGACACCTCGGATAATGATATATTTTGCCAAAGTACATCTTTGTCATCTGATGACAGTTTTCACAACACTTCCCCTCCACTCAATACGATATTGGGCGCGACATTTCTTAACTCTAACAAACAATTCAACGTTGTTCACATTAACGCACAGAGCATTCCCGCACACTACCCCGACCTTTTAGCTTCCTTTGACGTTAAGAACGTTCATGCTGTCTTAGTCTCGGAAACTTTCCTTAAACCATGTTTACCATCTACATCCTATGCACTACCTGGTTTCCATTTAATCCGAAATGATCGTACAGGAAAAGGCGGTGGTGGAGTAGCAATCTATCTACGTAGTCACATACCTTTTTCTATTCTTGATAAATCTCCTACACTCTACTCAAATACTTCTGAACATATTTTTATTGAACTTATTTTCGGTACTTTAAAGCTTTTACTAGGAGTGTTTTACTGTCCATCTCTCCACATTAATTACTTTGACACCTTCGAAAATTTGATAGACAAGTATGTCCCGAATGTAGATCATACAATTATTATGGGTGATTTTAATACGTGTATTATTAAAAATGACTCGCGAGCTAAAAGACTTACAAATATCATTAATAGTGCAAACCTTAACCTCTTACCCACGAATGCTACCCATTTTTTCCCAAATACCAATCCCTCACAACTGGATTTAATGATTGTCTCCTCTCATGAACGTGTCGCCACATTTGGTCAACTGTGTGCAGAAGCGTTCTCCTACCATGACCTCATATATTTAACATATAAAATTCGCACGCCAAAAATTAAACCTACGGTTATTATGCGTAGAAGCTTTAAAAATTTTAATAATGAGGGTTTCATGAAAAGCTTAGACCAGATACATTGGGATAGTGTGTTTAATGCTCCAAGTACCCATGACAAGGTTAATATATTTAACTCTCTTTTAATTGAACTGTTTGATGAATATGCTCCACTTAGACCTGTTAAACTTAAACATCTTCCCGCTCCATGGCTCACAGACGATATTAAGAAGCTCATGGCTAAGAGAAACTCTGCTAAGTCTAAATACAAAAGAAATCCAACTGAAGAAAACCTAATTAGGTTCAAAACACTACGGAACCGATGCAGTAAGATTTGCAGAGATGCTCAACGTAAATTCATTCATTCTAATGTAGTAAATAACAGCCCTGCTAAAGTCTGGAAGTTTTTAGATGCAATGGGTATTGGACGTTCACGGAAAGCTGTTAAGATAAGTGAAAAAAAAAATCTGGACGAAATGAACAAACACTTTACAAATGTTAATATATTGAAACAGAATGTTAAAACTGACACTATCAATTCTATTTCCGCTATCTCTTGTCCATCATCCTTTTATTTCTCTAATGTTTCCACTGAGGATGTGAAGAAGCATGTGCTGGCCATTAAATCCGATGCTACTGGTAGTGAGCAAATTGGTCGAAAAATGATCCTCTTATCTCTTATTCCTATACTTCCAGTCCTATGCCATATTTTTAACCATTCCCTTTCCACTAATACTTTTCCCAATGCCTGGCGTCAGGCAATAGTAATTCCCATTCCCAAAGTATCAAATCCTTTATCCTTTACTGACTATCGCCCTATCTCAATTCTACCGTTTCTATCTAAAGTGTTGGAGCGTATAGTCCATAATCAACTCTCATCTTTTTTATCTTTAAACAAAATACTGTCCCCCTTCCAGTCCGGCTTCCGTCCTGGACACAGCACTGTAACTGCTCTGAATAAAGTTAATGATGTATATATACGACAATATATTTACGACAACTTAGTATATGTGCATAAAAATATTAATAAATTTAATAAAAACAGTGACCTCCATCAACATAATTTAAGAAATAAAAATAAGCTTGCTGTGCCCTTCTCTAGGCTCCATAAAGTGTCTCACTCATTCGTAGGTCAAAGTATACACTTTTATAACAAACTTCCAAACGACATGGTTAATTTATCACTGAACAAATTTAAAAAAGTGGTAAAGCACAGGCTCTGCCAAAAAGCATATTACTCTGTTAAAGATTATGTTCGCGATAAAGATGTTTGGAAATGAGTTGCTCTATTTCTAAGTTAAAATTGTTAATTGTAATTTGTAACAAATGTTGGCATTTAAAAAGAGTGGCCATGAGTTTCTTTGCCTGTATCTTCTCATGAGCTCAACCATTTGAACGGGCTTTTTTCAAGTCAAAATTGCACATGTTTTTTTTGGTTATTTTTAATTTGCATTTTTTTTTTCTACTTTATGACATGTCCAAGTAAATGTTAAGCATTTTTATGGAATAAAGATATTTTGACTTTGACTTTGACTTTGATGATATTAGGCTGGGTATTGATAATCGACAAGTTACTATTCTTGCTCTTCTGGATTTTTCTAATGCTTTTAACACCGTTGATTTTGATATCCTCCTAGCAATTCTTCAATCTATTAATGTATCCTCTGAGACTACTGAATGGTTTTACTCCTACTTACATGAACGCGAACAGAGTATCTATATTAACGACAAACGCTCATCTGTATGTCGTCTTAGTGCTGGTGTTCCCCAGGGTGGAGTGCTCTCTCCTCTCCTTTTTTCCATATTTATCAACTCCGTTACTAAGCTTCTATCCCTTTCCTTTCACTTATATGCTGATGACCTACAGATTTACATGACTACGGGCGTTAATGACATTGTTAAGGCGATCGATGCAATTAATTTTAATCTGCATACTATCAGTGCCTGGAGCAAGTCATTTGGTCTGTCTGTAAACCCCAAAAAGTCACAAGTATGTATCCTCGGTAATCCTAAACAATTATCTAAATTAGATTTTCCTTCTCTTCCTCCCATTATCTTTGACAATTGCAAGTTGGAGTATAGCAATACTGTCAAGAATCTAGGTATCAAAGTGGACAGCTCTCTCTCCTGGGCTCCTCATATCTCTGACCTAAGCCGTAAATTATACAACACCATTGGTAGGTTAAAGAGATGGAAATATCTTTTACCAACTCAAACTAAAATATCACTGGCACATTCACTCTTATTGCCTATATTAGATTATGCTGACACTTGTTACCTAGATTTATCACAACAGTTGCTCAATACGCTTGAACGCCTGCAAAACCTCGTTATTAGGTTCATTTTTGGACTAAAGAAGTTTGATCACATCAGTCAGCATCGCGTTAGGCTTCAGTGGCTTTCTGTTAAAGACCGACGGAATCTCCATACCGTCACGCTCCTCTACTCTATCCTTTTCCATCCTGATACTCCTATTTACCTTAAGGAGCGCTTTTCCTTCCTAGGCTCCAATTCCCGTCTTCCGCTCACCCTCCGCTCGAAAAGTGACAATGTTCTAGAAACACCGTTGTGCCGTACCCACTGTTACAGTAAATCGTTTACTGTTGAAGCAGTAAAATTGTGGAATGCGTTACCACGAAATATTAGGCAATCTACCTCTATAAACATTTTTAAAAGAAGAGTCAAAAATTATTATCTTTACATGGAGAGTAGTAATTAATGTGTGCTAATTTATTTTCCCTTTATTTATTTATTTGCTATATATCTTACGTATATAATCAGTGTATATATAAGAATTTGTGTATGTTTGTGTGTATATGTATGTATGTATGTATATATATGTGTATGTATGTATGTGTGTATGTGTGTATGGTTATATTATATAATTTATTTATTTATTTTATTTCTTTGTTTTCTTATTTATTTATTTAGTTATTTTTCGCGTCACTTTGCACCGCATTATGCCCGCACTTTTAATTATATCCTTCCGGAATTTGGTTGCCTGGAAGAGATCACTTGTAGTGATAAGGCCGCCTTTGTGCATTTTGTTGTAAGTATTTTTTGTATTGTATCTTTTTAAGTGTGCAATAAAGATTTTTATTATTATTATTATTATTAGTTAATATCCTTATTGTGCGGAAGCTTGAACGAATGAAGAAGATTGACGACTGGTCCAGAGGGAGCTGATCGCAACCATTAACAGAAACGCCAGAGCCATTTGAGGATTTATTATTTATTATTAAATAAGTACCTTTCAAGACATAAAAATAATTCTTTGTTTTTGTAATAAGTTAGTAGTTAAATTACAGAAATGTTTTCTTTTTTTTATAGCTCACGATGTATCCCGCCAAAGGAACCCGGGAACTTTGTGTATTTTGTTTTGTTTGTGACTTCGTTTTTGTAAACGCAAATATTTCCCCAACATAGATTTCAATCCCAACCAATTCGTTCAGACACTTTAACTTGGTGAAAGTAGCACCAGAAGCTATACTTCATAAGAAAAGAAGACAGAAGTTAACATGGCTATAACAAATCTAAGACTATAATATAATATTACGATATACGAGAGACATTTTATTAAATCATAAAGGCACCATTGGTAAAGGGTTTACTGTCGCTTTCGGCTATCGAATCTTTTCGCGAGTGTTTATGATTATTGCACTTGAATTTTGTATCTGTTTCGTTCAGCTTGGTGAAGGGATGTACCTGCATTCTTTCGATGATAATTATAATGTTATAAATAATATCCACTATATAGTTGAGATATTCTCTAAATAGTATTTGAAAAACCGATTACAGATTGTTAAGATAAGATTATACTGCGGCAACAGAAATATATTATTTGTGAAAATTTCAGCTGTCTAACTATGACAGTTCATGAGATACAGCCTGGTGGCAGACGGACAGACAGACGGACGGACAACGAGGCTTAGTAAGAGGATCCCGTTTCACCCTTTGGGTAAGGAATAATAAAAACCTTCAATCTAAAACTCTGATCTATATAATTTGTTGATACTTACAGTCAAAAATCAGTGTCTACTAAGTAGACTTAGAGAAAAAAATAATAATTTAATATTAAGTAAATGGCAGATAATTACAGATATTTTCATTTTATATTAAACGTTTCAAACCTCGTTTAGTTTATCATTCAATATAAATGTAGTCCTCTGAGATAGCTGTGTTACTAAACAATAGATCTGGATATTGTACTTATCTGCAATATGAATGACATAATGTTTCGTAGATACTGGTCATTATATTCCACATTTTAAGCCTGTTGTAGCAACATACATTCAATATCCACCCAGTATTTATACAAACTTTACTATAAAATTATTATAATTTCTCAAATGAAACAAAATTTTAAAAGAAGGATTTTACTTCAAGGAAAGTTTCTAAAGAAGATGAATACCAAGAAGGTATATTAATATATATGTCCGTAGTAGACCTCAGGATATCTATCACCTTTCATATCCAGAACGTGATTTTTAAATGGACTAATTCGATTTGGGTTGTCTTCTTTTTCTTTCTTAATTGGATCGACAAGGATAATAGACCATATTGCTAAACGACACCATTAGAGACAAGTGTAATCAAATAGAGGGCACTAGGCCCTCAGTATAAACACTAAGCAATCGATTTGGCAACGTTCCCAATAACTTGATACGGCCTTATGCTACGAGCTCGTCTAAGATCTTGGTTAAAATAAAAATGATAATAGTATACGTTTTTCTTGCAAATATGCACTATTAAGGCTAGGATTTGCATAATGAATATGAAAAATTTATCCTTTATTATAATAACTACGTATTACCGAACTCTGAATTTTGAAAAGATAAAATAGTTTGTAAAAGAAACTTAATATCGTTTTTTTAGCTTAGAGCAAGATAAAGAAGAGAATGTCAAAACATTTTATTCTCCAACTTTCGTCCCAATTCGAGACATTGCCTGGCGGAACTCTACGCTGTAGTTGTCTTACTAGAACTTTTACAATCTAAATCTACCATTTAATTCTAGCCATTTTTAATAGAAATTAATAACTTAATTTTAATAAAAGCAATAAAGACTTGCTAGCAAAATAAATGCTCAAGACTTTATAAATGTTCAAAGACTTTAAGGCAGGTGGCACTGAGTGAACTGCTTAGCCTAAAATATTCAGGTTCACGTTCAAGCTAAAACCTAAAGCGGTAATCGATATTCCAAGCTCTTACACTTTAAGTAAGGTTAGGCAGTAATATTGTAATTCTACTTAATTTCTTTAGAATTCTTAGAAGGTGAAATCTATAAAACACTGGCCAAAGATGTTTTAGCGCAGCAAAATGTAACGCATGTTTGAAGATCACAGACAGACACTCAAATCTGGTATGTTAAAAAAATTATTATATTTTGATTAATTTTAACATGTAACATGTAGATAAGCGAGGTTTTTAGATAAATCAGCTTCACGATGTATCCCAAACCTAATGTTAAGACACTTCCGAATTCCAGAGGAATTACGTGTTGAGTGGCGTAACTCATCGCCGCGCTCTGTCTCGATATCAGAGCGAAGAAATGAAAACATAAATTTAAATAAATATTAGATGAATATTAAATGGTGAATTTGCAAATGCATGGTAGTGCACAGTATGGTTCGAAATATCATTACTATTGATGGCAATCTAATCCACAGTATTGGCTCTCGAGATGGGACAAGCACTAAGCAATCGATTTGGCAGTGAGCCCAATAAAACTTGATACCAGCCCCACTCGACCTACTTCTTGCTTAAATCCTCCTTTAACTATTCGGAGTGAAGCATATTCTGATATACCTGTTGTTTTGGAAACGCAGATTGACAATGTAATATTAAGCAAAAACAAATTAATTTTGATTTTGAAATACTATGAGAAAAAATATTTTTTTTTGTTTAGTTATTTTTTTTCTTATTGAAACCACTTCTTAACTAGAATTAAACTAACCTAATTAGATTGTATTTTTTTATATTTACTAATATTCATTGATCTTTTACCTACTATTAAATACTTACTTATTAAATATCAGAATCATCATCATCATATTAAATCTCAGATTAAGAATAGAAAAAGAAGATCAATAAAGTAGAGAAGATTATAAAAATAAAGATATTACATATAACAACGTCGACATTCACACTCCACCTCACTGTGCCCTATCGCACCAGACAATGGTTCGAGCCAAAAGGCAGATTTTAATTACGAGCACCGCCTGGAGGCTGCGTTATTCATCGTGCCTTTGTAAAGCTATGTCTATTTCGAGACTCATCTCCACGCCTATACAAATGGTAGGCCATGTGATTTTTTATGTTTCCAGCTCATTGCAGATATATATTTTGTATGTAAATAATAATCATTTGTTTATCATATTGTTTTTTTTTTGTAGCTTCATGCTGTGTCCCTCTTACAGCAGGGTGCTAGTGTTAAAGCACTCCATTCTCCATTTTCGCCGAATTCTGGAGGCATTACTATTAAGTAGAAGAATTCAATACCAGAGCGAAGAAATGAAAATAATTAATATTTCATTTCGTCGAGTGGGAATCGAATTCACAACCTGTCCTTACCCTTGTGCCTCTGTGCCACAAGTGGCCATAGAGGCCATATAATTTTTTTGACCATACAAATATTTTAACGAATATTTACGATTCACTTCATAATTGATTTTATTGATATTAAAAATGTAGAGTTAAAAGAAAATTTATACAAAAATTTTCTACTGAAAAAATATAATATGATAAAATTCTGTAATACGAATAAACTTGGCTTCCAAATCGAACGAACTCAATTTAACAAATATTTCCTAGAAACCCAATTGAAACTTCAACTTCAATCACAATGATTAGTTCAAATTTTTCTCAAAGCCAACACAATTTGCACGAACCAATGCAAATATTGGAAATGGCAAATACTCTGACTGTAGAAACGTTTCGAACAGAAACAATAGTCATTTGAACGATATTAGTTCGACGAGTTCTATTGTATTCACGTATTGTATAGTTTTGATTTTAATTAAGTTAACAATAGCAGGAAAAATAAAAAAAAATCATAACATAAAATTCATTATGTAAATTCTAAGATAACAAATTAAAAAAACGTATATAAAAGATAATTTGTGAATCTAGCTATTGTAATAATTAATTTTATTTTTAGCTCAATTCTATTTAATTTCATTATTGTGAAAAAATATTTGTGGTTCTTGCCAAAGAAGCCGAAAGAGCTCAATATTTTTCACTCTAATATATAAATCAAATAATACGACACAATTTTTACCTAAAGTTTCAATGGAACCGATTTTAGAATCGAATTTAATGCGTAATTTACTACTAACGCGTAATTAACTAACACACAAAGATTCTATAAAAATTAAATCGATGACAGTTAAAAATGTGTTCATACAATCAAAAAAAAGTTTCGCAAAATCTCCAATCTCTATATCCATAAAAGACTATAAAAACAAATTAAAACCTGCCAATATATAACAAAAGAACAAAAATCTCAACATTCCTCTGTCAGTGATACAAGGTAAGTTAACTAGAGCAGGCGTTGAATCGGCAGAGTAAACAATAGGATTCATCAAACTCCACGGCACCAGAACAATACTGGTGGAAGTCTGGAGGGTTCTCCAGTGAGAACACTTAATTACAGACGACAGTCTTTATTTGAGTTAGCTGCAGTAAAGTATTTACAGAGGACTGTTTCTGGTTCAGTGTCTTCGAAATGTGTCTTCGTTTCATTGCATTTGATAAATTATTTAGTAGTTTCGGGGTTGGTTTCCTTTGGAAGTTTGTTGAGCTATAATTTGTGTTTTTATACGTTTTTAAATTGCGAATGTTTTTCATTATTTTTATATTATATTTTAGTTCTTTGATATATTATGAATGTAATGTGTTTTCAGCTATATTTACCATAAAAAATCTTTTAATTTTATTATCATTTTTGTCACCTGAAAAAAGCACTTGCTTATATATATAAAAAAAAAGGACTTTGCGACGTTGAGTTCCACCATTGAGCAATGTCTTGAAAACACAACGGAAACTAGAAGGCAGTCTTCGTGAAGCGTGAAGCTTTATTTTTTTATTAGAAAAAATATTACCTTACAATTTCCAACGTTTATCCTAATTCCGGCGCTAACCAAGTATATAAAAAGGATGTGGTTTACGAAACCTCACAAACACTTTCAGAAATATAATCCAGTGAAGACGTATAAGTATTGAAGATCGACCTAATTTTAATGGAGTTGCGCACTTCATTATACGATTCAATAAATCTTTAATACTTTTAACTTATTAAAATGATTGAAAAGTTTTAATATTAATAAAAGCTATTTTAGATTTTATATGTTAAAACAATAAGTTTCGATATAGAATTATAAACGTTTACTTCGAGACTCCAATGTTTGTGAAATGACTGAAAATTGAGATTACCATATCACATTTTTTTAAATGAGTAAGACAAACATTAAAAATATTTTCTATACAATTACGTACAAAGTAAAGTTAATTCAGCAGAATGAAATTAAGCTGAGTTTACACTGACGGCCCGAAGCGCCAATGATTGATGAGGGTGCGTGACGTGTGGCAACGAGACCAGTCGAGACCAGACCTATTTATAAACTGTTCTCAAGTCTGAGATCGAACTTAAGATGCCGTTTTTATTTATAGATATATAATTTATGAATTAAAAACAGCATCCCATTTGAATGTAATTAATAAATACGGGCATCCTACGGCATTTTCAAGACTGATTTTATATAAAAAAACTATATAAATAATATCTGTTAAATAGCTAAATGAATTAAATTTCACTTATATGTAGTCTTCTCTACTATTCTCACATATTTTAAAGAAAAAAATATCTATGAACTAGTTTCTTACAATTTGAGATAATTCTACATATGTAAACAAATTTAGATTAAGATTAATTAATAATATAATTATAATAATTAATCACTATTAAATCGTGTGTTTCATGGCGCTAACTCCAAATGGGTGATAAACGTTGGCGTTAAAGTTTACGAGATCAGCATTTGACAGGGATGACGAATTTTTTGATTCCTTTTATTTTATACTTCTTCCGCTACTTAAATTACAGAAAAAAATAACGTTTTTACTATTTTACATGTAATATGAACAAAAAAATTTAAAATTACATTTTGGTAATTTAATTAGACCATATTTAAATTTTTATGTACCTATATGATTCCATGGTCTGGTTATTTGACGTGATGGGTGTTAAAAACTAGCACACAATATGCTTAACTGAGCTCTATAAAAGTAAAAGGTAGTGTTTAGTCACTAGGCTCTATCTATATGTGTAATAAGATGAGATAATTCTGGAAAAATTCAAATACGATCAAAAAATAGAAAATTAAGACATGAAACGCTTCACAAAATAAAAAATAAGACCGGAAATACTATTAAAAAACGTTTTATATATCAAAAGAAATGAGCATCAAAATAGAAACTATTCCCGCACTTCCTCCCACAATATACCGATATTTCATTTTCTCGCAATCGTTAGTCATTTGAAAGACTTGCTAAAATTAGGGCTCGTGTATAAAAGGCAGGAAACGTAACTGGGTCGCGACGGGAACGCTCTTAGTGGCGGCTTCGTAACTATGATTTGTGACAATTGGAGATTTTGGTTTTTGTATGGCAAATATTAGTTTTAGAAGAATGAAATTATTTAAATAAATATTTATAATGCTTAGGTACATGCAATTCGAAGCAATTGTTATATTTAAAATAATTTTTAATTTAATAAGCAGAAAAAAAGTGTGTTTTTACATTTAAAATTCATAACATTTATATGAACAAACAAGGTTATAAGAAAATTTATTATATTTTATATACTTTTGAGTATTTCACAAGCAAAAGACTCCAAGATAAAATAAACTGAGCTCCGTAATGTTATCCGTTAATCTCTACTCAGACGAGATTACCGAGTCCTCCGTTCCATTGATCAGTGAACACAAATAATAAGAACCCGTTGTAATCGTTCCGTTGGTTTTTTTTAATAATAAGCTTTAGCTTTTCAATCAAAACTTGAAACGAAAAGTATAAATTAAAAGATAGAAAGTACCTTTTGGTAGTAGAAGATATTTTTTTCAGAATTGTTATCCAAGTTATTATTAAAGATATATTTTTATTCTTTGCAGACTGTTTAAAAAAATATAACAATAAAATTATTAGATAATACGTACTACATTTTGGAAAATTCGGTAGTTTCCTTTTCGGAAAATTATATATATCACGTTACATTACTGAAAGTGCTTTATTATAGAGCTTGATGTTTTTTGCAGCGTTAAGAAAGTAGAAAGCGGAATATTTTACAGTACAGTAGGTTTCGTTCCCATTAAGCCACTTTGGTTCCTAACTTTTCACCGAATTCTGGAGGCAATGCCTGTTGAGTGGCGGAATTACCAGAGCGACAAGACGAAAATATTAAATGCTTAAGCAAGTGGGAATCGAATTCACAAACAGTCACACGCTTATGCTTCTACGTCACGACTACCCTCAATGTTGTTTTAGTTAATAAGATCTCTGATTTAACTAGGTATATGAATTAATAATACTACGAAAATAAAAACAAATAATTTCACAAATTTTCTTATCATTATATCTTTCATACATTTAATTCACTATAAGCATTGAAACGACCAACTGCAATATTTTGTCGGACTACCCGCGTACTGCACTATATGTGCTTACATTGCTCCACCACGTACACCATACATTAAGACATTATCTTTTATTGTTTTATGTCCTCGTTTGTTGTTTTAGTGGCTCTCTAATTCATTTGTTTTTAATTTATTGCTGTTAAGTTTGAAGCATTATTTATTTATAGATAGGTCAGCCCAATACAATAAATATCAAAAATGAGAATGTATTTTCTTTAATGAACCCCGAAAATATAAGCGTTGTAACTTATACTTTTCCTAATACAATTATGTTTTAAATAAATATAAATAACAAAAGCTTATAAAAAATATTTTCGTGAAAGCCAAGAATTTCTTTATATAAGAAACTAGATATACTCATACAATTGCTTTAAGTTTCAATATGGTAATAAAAAATGTAATTTGATGAAACCTGAAAGGCTTTATGACTTGAAATCTGCTTACAATGTGTCCCCAGACGATGGATCGTCTTTATAATGTCTTGGAGATGTCAGAACGTTCTAAGTGCCTTTCAAGTACCCACATATCGTAAATTTTACATAGAGTAATAGATTGGCGTATAATGGAATAATAATTTCTGTCTGATTAGAATATTCCTGGAGGATTTCTGTAGAAATAGGCTTTAATACTGAAGATTACACGTTTGATTCCTATATACAGTTTGGTTGAACGCACTTATCTCAGGAACTACTAACCTGGAATAAAAACATGGTTGGAACATTGTTATACGAAAAATATATTCCAACCAGCATTAAATTCTTTCACTGCAGCTTTTTAAAATTTTCATGTTTGTTCAAAACATAATAAATTATTATTTCAATAAATACATGATTTATTACATGTCAATATTTAATGACAAACAACATTGTTTTTAATATTTTAAGCTCAGGCTGTCAGCACACTAGACAACTCGTGGCGCAGGGGCACAAGTGTGCGAATAAAAAAGCAATAGGTTGGAGGTTCGATTCCCACTCGACAAAATTGAGTATTTAATAATCACATTTCTTCGCTCTACTAACAAGGCAAAGAGTAGCTACTAAATTCAACGAAAAAAGGAGAAAGGGGGTGTCTTGATAGGAAGGGAGTGTCTTAACACTAGATTATGTCCCAGTTTCTCTCTGCTTACCCTCTGTGTAGGATCCACCATGGAACTAAAAAAAAACTGATTAATTATTATTACAAAAAACATTACAGTAAAAAACAAAATATATATAGATACTAATACTTAGACATACTATTTACATCAGCATTTAATTTATCCAACAGTAAATACATAAAGGAGTCTCGTAAAGTGAACTCTTACGGTATTGCGACTGGGGACGGCTTTATGCATGATGCTATCGAGTGTTTATAGAAATCGTGACGCGTTGTAAAACGGCAAGCGCGCTTGCTCCTCAAAGGTACCTACTGGGTTTTAGTACCTTCAATAGATGTACTAAGCGTTTATGTTTACGGATTGCAGTCGGGGCTAGAGTGGATTAAAAATATATGTATAAAGAAATGAGGATCTAGCCATTAAAAAAGTTTGGATATACTTTCTTTATTTATGTGTAAATTTTTATGTGAAACTTTTGTCCAAGTAGATTAGATATCAATCAATTGTATGATTTACATAGTCTTTTACTTTCAGGCTGTATCATGCAAATAGCAGGGTAGGGAGAGAGAAATTGGAAATCTAGAGATAAGACACTCGTTTTCCATTAAGACACTCTAGTTCCCCATTTTCTGCCGATTAATGAAGGCATTGTGTGTTGAGTGGCGAAAGTTAACGCTGTGCTTTGCGTTGTTTGCACGGCGAATCAATAAAAATAATTAATAGAAAAAAATATTATTTTTGCTATATACTAACATAAAAATATAGGCGGGGGATCAAACCCACAAGGTTTGATCCCATCCCATTATTTATCAATATTTTTATACAAATTCATAACCTCCTTTGTTTCGAAGTTCTTTAAAAACACCATATAAAAAACCATATTCTTTACCTACTACAATAAAATTCTTCACGATTGAGTCCAACTCGCACTTGGCACAATTTTTATATAAAATTTTAAAATAAACCTACAGAACCCTAGTATAAAAACAAATATTATGGCACTTTACTGTTTTTAGAATCATATTTCTATTTAAAAATCATGCTAACGGTAACTAACGATGTACCATTTATACATATTTATTTAAAACTAAAATTTAATTTAAGTTTGTAAATTTATTCACAAATGAGTTAAGATTATAATAGTTTAAGTTCATTTTAAATAGAGTTATATTTTGTTATTTTTATACTACATTTGTATATTGTATCAATTTTCTTCTTACATCTCATGTAAGCTTAGGTACAAAAAGATTGGATTTATAAAATTTGAAATCAGGAATAGTACATTTTATTAGCTTCACGCTGTATACCACAAATAACAAGGTAGGCAGAGGGAACCTGGGAACCTAGTACAAGTTATATTATAGTTATATATTCTAACAAACTTTTCTTATAGCGAAAGACATAGAATATAAGTAGAGAATAATAGTAGGTTTGGCCTAAAAGAAAATTTCACTGTAGATAAAAAACTAATCTAATAGAAAACAGTTTCCGATTGTTTATCCTTAAAGTTCCATATTATCTCTAGGTTCGGGAAAGGGGGTGACTTCGTTCCACATAAATCTCTTCACGGCCCACTTAGCAAACGACTGACAAAACTTACCTAAATCTTAAGATCATCATATATGTATAACTATACCTAATACTAGAATGTTAAATTAGAATTTAAATACACTTGGTAAAAAATAATATTTTTTACAATATTTTATGAACAGTTATTTAATTAATACAAAAATTATTAAATAATGTATGAAACGGAACCTTAAACAACTTTTGCAGCACTTTTTTCACTAAAACTTGTATAACATATTTTCATTTGTATATATATTTCCTTTATTTTAATAAATCATTATTATTATTGGAGGTTAGACGTCATGCAGTGGCACACGTGTGTGACTGTAAACGCAACAGGTTGTGGATTCGATTCCCACTCGAGCTAATAAAATATTTAATATTTTCATTTCTTCCCTCTGATGTCGAGGCAAAGCGCGGCGTTGAGTTCCACCACTCAACAAGCAGTGCCTCAATACAAAATACAAAATAAACAAACACTTGTCTAAATAATATTAGAAGGTTCCAAATGTATCAGGTTGCGTAAGTAGGCTATAATTATAAAGCAGCGTATCGACGGGGTTCCCCTTGCGATGGCATAAATAATCATGTCGAGATTTTATCAAGAGAAAATACGATGGCGAGCTGGAAAATAGTTTCCTTGCCCACCCCTATATGGAATTCTAATTAGGGTGAAGTAAAAAAGACTGCTTTTCCGTATCGTTGTTGTGGTGGAATGCTTGTGAGTTACGGATTCTTTGGAAAAATATATTTCTTTTTACTGACTGTTTTATGTTTATGATTGTAGTCTCTTTCGACTTATTTTTTTAAGTGAAGATAATGGTCTCTGGTCACCTGTGGAGTGAGTCACTCTACTCTCAAATTTCATGTTAAATCTATCACGATTAAAATAAGACATTTCTATCAGTCAGCCCAATTCAAAAATTGGCTTCATGTTATAATATCATTTAATACTTTCAACCACACATTAGAAAAAATAGCAAGCATTACAGTAATAGAGTGATTTTCTTTTCCGCCATTTTCACGACCTCTTGCGTGTCCTCTGGGGAGCCCTCATATTTTTACGTGACCTTCCCTCAGTATCCTCAACACTATATCTTGAGAGGTCAATTGAGATAATAGTCTACCGATAAATGCTTATGACACTTCTTGCAATGAAGACAAATCGACTCATATTATAACCATCCATTTATCATCTTCAATTATAAATTAAATTCGCAAACTTCGTGATAGAATGTACGATATATATTAAGCTTTACCTATTTTAAATATTATGTACATAATATGTAAGTTAATTCAATTTAAATAAGTAATGGTAATTAATGATAGCAGATACTTTTTTTCACTTTGGAGTAATTAACAATTTTCTTTATCTCATTACATAAAGACTTCAACCCAAAAACTTCATGCTAACCACGATTTTATATAACATTGCATTATGGTTTATTTTGGAGCCAGTCATGGCACAGTGGCACAAGAGTATGAAGGCGACGGACTATAAAGGCGACAGGTTGTGAGTTTGATTCCCAACCGAAGAAATAAAATATTTCATAAACTCATTTCTTCGTTCTATAAAGGCAAAGCGCGACGCTGAGTTCTTCCGTCTTTTAACACGCAACGAATCTAGAATTCAACAGAAAAAGGGGAGCGGAGTGTCTTAATACTAAGTTCCTTCTTCCAGCGTGACTCACATATAATTGGGCATTAAATCCTAAACAGTACAACTAAATTACCCACCATCAGTGACAGCATGATATATTAATAGATCCAATAGTTGCAAGTGACAGTACAATAATCGAGTACTGCAGTCTCAAGAGAACAAGTGGTGCTCTAAGTGGTTCCGCACGTCCTTTAACACTTCTCTCGCGTTACTGCATTCCGGTACGTTCCCAAGGCGTTTTGCTTTAAAAGCCTCTTAGCAGTATGCAATATTGAATCTAAAGTGTATGGGTAAGCTTTATTTTATGTATGTAGGTACTTTTAAAATATTTCCCTGTTTTGCTGGATCAGACCAGAATTAAAGCTAGTACTAAGACACTCCGATCCCCATTTTCGCTGATATCTGGAGGAGTGTTGAGTAGTGGAACTCAACGCTGCACTTTGCCTCGATACCAGAGCGAATAAATGAAAATATTAGATACTTCTTGTAATGTAATTAGATTTAGATTTCTCCGAATGGAAATCGAACCCACACTATGTGGCATTTACTATCAGACGCTTCTGCCCCAAATCCCATTATCATATATTACAAAAACACGTCATCGTAATCTGGTGTAAGATAAAGTTTCCACCAAGTAGTTCCTCAGAACAGCTAATTTAGTTCAGCATCCGCAGTAACGGAGTTATGAGTGACACGTCGCAGCTGCAGCTGCATGAGAGCAATTTCTCGAGAAAATAGTGCATGACGGGATTTCATCATAAATTATGTTCATCTTCGTTCTGACACTCTATTATACCTATGAGGATTTTAGTGATTTACTTGATTATGTTAATCTTTTTATTGTAGTTTGATTTGTGTAAGTTTTTTTTTCTTTTTAAGCTTGTGTTTCCCGCATGAAGCTGGGTAGGCAGAGGGAGTGTAGTGTTAAGACACTTCGCTCCCCGCTTCCTGCTGAATCCTGGAGGCATTGCGTATTGAGTGGCGGCTTTTTCTCTTTCTTAATCGCCACCGCGCTTCGCTGCGATCTTGGAACATGCTAATCATATAAAAGTAATGTCATTTAATAGTGATTATCTTGCTTATTTAATCGTTTGACTGTAAACTTTTCCTACTTTGACAAAGTAGGGAATTAGAAATTTTTTAGGTTTTCTCAAAAACTTTTTATATAAAAGACTAATTCAATCTATTACATTGCAGAAATATTGTATAAAAACAACTTTTAAGAGCAGTCAATTGCTCTCACTCTCGCTCTCACTCACACAATGTATTCAACATTTAAGAGCAGATTTCAATATATTAGGGTAAATTCAGTAAATTGACACAATCCCCGCCACCGCATCGCGGATCCTATTAGCAGACAAAAAGCAGCGGAGTTCCAGATTGAAATATCTGTACGCGGTTTGGGGGGTTGAAGTTCATTTAACTCTACACAAAAGCCCGTTATATTAAATGACTTTATAGTATACCTACATATAAGAATACATGGAGTATGTACACGTGGATTTATCTATAGTCTATGTATGGAATTTGTTATCCTCATGCGTAAAATTTTCAAAAATAATTTTTGCCATTTTCCGCCTAATTTTCCAGATATCGCATGTCTAGTAGTAAAACTCAACGCTCTTTTTATAAATAACTGCCAAAAAATCTTAGTGCCTCATCACTACTTACCTGTAACATTAATATCTTATCACTGTCTACAGTAAACAAAACACTTCTTATTTATTTCCCACATTCTATTTGCATAACAAGTGAAATCGAGCGAAAACCTAAATGAATATTACAATATACAGTATAAAAGGGGGGGAGTATATCGAATTTGCGCATTTAAAGCTACCACAACGCGAAATCCCATTAGCAAACAAAGAGGGCATCAGAGCCTCGCGGATTTAAATCCTGGAACACGGTTTTGACGGAGCGAGATTACTGACAAGTTGGGCGTATAATCGCTGTTCTCATACATGTATTGTAGGTATACTTATGTTCTATATGGTAGATGTGATGGTTTTGTTTTTGGGGGTGGATAAATAATGGTATGTTTAAAATAAAAGTGTCGAAGATAATAGAAAATTCAGGGTTCCGTATCAATTTCGGGATTGTAAGTCAACGAGCACGTGATTTAAAAAAGTAGATTAACTATGTTTGCACTCAATATGTATGAAATTAACAACAAATATAAGTCTGTTATGATTTTTTTTCTATGAAACAATTATAGGTTTAGATTTCTCTGAAGTTTGAGAGAAAAGTGAGAAGGGGAGTGTCTTAATACAAGGTTCTCTCTTCCCTCTGTCTCTGCTAAATACGGGACACAGCGTGAAGCTAAACAATAGCTTCACGCTGATATTTGTTGATATTTTTTATGATATAAGCACACGATAAAAGCTTTTAACGTGAGTTTTAGTAAACGTGACAATAAAAATAGAGTTCACAAATTAAAATGGTTGAGTTGATTTATTTAAACCTACAACTAAATTCAATTGGCTTACAAACTCTAAAAACTCCAATCCATATGATCCATTTACAGCTGTTCTATGTTACAATCACTGTATATTGATAGATAACGTATAAAAATGGAACAAAATATATCTTGTACACATACGCAAATAAAATAAAAAATTAAAGTACTTTCATAAGCAGAGGTTTTTTTAGCTTCACGCTGTATCCTGCACATAGCAGTATAGACATGAGAGGGAACCTGAGAAACTAGTGTTAAGCCACTCCGTTCCCAATAAAACACTTTCCGTTGAATTCTGAAGATCGCGTGTTACCAGAGCGAATAAAATTAAAATATTAAAAACTTCATTTCCTCGAGAAGTAATCGCATCCACAACCGTCGCGTTTAAAATACCTTGAGGCCTCTGTGCCGCAGTAGTCTCGATTAATTAAGAATTTCACTAATGACTTATTAAAATCAAGAAAAAGTCTTTTTTAGGCTAAAAATGTTTATTTAATTTAAAATTTAGGTCCTATAGACTTACGTAGCCTCAAGCTACGTACTAGAGTCCGACGGTGTCACATTTTTTTATGAAAAAAACCTTCCCCTCTTCCGTCTTATAGCACATGTAAGGTTGGCTTGTACCTTTTTTACCCTTCCCTTGCTAACTCTTGACATTACTGCAAGAACTAAACTGATTTGTATACAACCATATGCAAATGAATACAGCAAATATAGTAAAAAGTTATATTATATTACGTCTTTTAGCGATAAATAATTGAAATTTGCTTACAACTAGGTTTGAAATTTGAGTTTATAGTAATTTGAAATGTTAATCTTTAAGCAATTGTTTTTATTTTATTGATATTTTTAAGTTGAAATGCAACGTCAAAATGATTTAGGTGAAGGTCTTAGCAGGACAGAGGGAACCTGGCAACATATGCAGCGCACAGAAAATTGAATTGAAATTCCTACTAGAAAACATTGTTTAAGAAAGTTTAAAAATAAAAAAAATAAAAATACATATCTATTTTACGTCCTTACACTAATAAATAATATTCGATAAATAAAATATTCCAACTAAATAATTATAAAAATAGCTTAAATAAAATAAAAATAACTGTAACCAGAGCTCGCATGTTACAGTACAGTTAACATACAAGCAATTATAATAAAATGTATGAAACTATAGTATCATTATAAACGTTATATCAGTTATTTTCTCTAGTGGATATAAATTAAATATTTTTTATGTGCGTGTCGACTGGAAGCAAATATAATGTTTGTGTTAATGGCGTTGGTATTGATCTTACTAATTATTTAATATTTCAGTCAACTGTTAGACTCTGGTCGTTTTCTTGATTGCGATGCCGAAGTACATAGGTTCGATTTTTGTTGTTGATGATGTGTTTTTAAAACTCTACACACCGACTTTGTGGGTTCGATTCCCACTAGAGGGAATGAAATATTTTATATACGAGTATTTTCTTCTGATGTGAAAGCAAAGCGCGGCGTTAAGCTCCACCACTCAACATACGATGTATGCAGAATTCGACGGAAAGTGTGGAGCAGAGTGTCTTAACAATAAGCTCCTTTTGCCTACTTTGCTAGATGTGGGATACTGCATGAAGCTAAAGAAGAAGAAAAAGAAACAAGAATGTCAATTATTAATTTGTTCATTTGACTATTACCAACACGTAGCACATAATTAGTCTCAATATTCAAATATTAAAGATATCTATTACCAAGTACTACGCAAACAATATTTAAAAATTAAAATCAGCCAATAAATGAAAACAGATACCTACAAAAGGAAATTTAGAAAATAATCCCTCCTAATTTAGTGTTAAAATATTCTGTTTACTTTGTGTCGGAGATATATTTTGATAAAAAAAAGATATCGTTAGCAAAGTCAATTATATTCACAATTAAGGGGCCGAGAGAGCCCGAGATAGAATAAGTTGGCTTAAAATTTGAATAAGACATTCGCGAGGAAATGCAAAATGTAGCCGAATTAAACATTCATACAAGAATTCTATTTATAATAATAAAATGTTTTACGTCTTTTAAGTTTTATGTTTATACAAGTTTCCGTAGATTACAAGTTTGCAAGCCCGGAGCGTTGATGTAAATTAATATTTAGACTGAAATTTGTAATGAGGAAGGACTAAAATTGAAATATATTTATTTAGCTTACGGGTTTCCTCTATCTATGTAGGCAGATAGACGTAGAGGTAGACACACAACACCTAGTGTTAAGACACTCCGTGCTCAACGCACCATTAAGCGATAGGCCCATTTTTGAAACATGAAGTCATTCAACAAAGGCGGAGCTCAACGCCGCGCGTTGTCTTGTTACCAGAGCGAGACAAAATAGATAATTGATTTCCCCTGATTAAAAATTGAACGAAAAACCGTCGTTACAGTCACATGCTTTGCATCTGGACCACGACGGGTTTATCATTTGAATTCATGCTTATTAGATACTTATAACATGCAAATACGCTTAACTAAAGTAACGAAAATTTTTTATATAGCGAAAAATCCACAGGTAAGAAATAAGAAAAATGCAGTGAGAAGTTTGCGTTGTTGTAATGTTTTCTTTGGAAGATGTTTGTAAAACTTCTACTTGAACTGTTGAATGGCGTTCTTAAGATATTTACAAAGATGATTTTATCTGCGTAAAAGTGCTTTTAAAAAATATTTTTTATTCCTTCTAAGTATTTAAATATACTTAAGAACCGTTCTTAGGCTTTCCTCTTCAATTTAGTATATGTAAAAAAGGAACATTTTAACTTTTAATATAAAAAAGACCATGAATGAAGTTCAGCAGTCACTGAGACAAGTAAGACACGACCCAAGCGACTCAAAACAGTGACAGCTAAAAATTATTCCTAAGACTAAAACTTTAGAGTTACATACTGCATTTTTAGGAA
>JAEBDU010010312.1:0-15847 GCA_016802625.1 Heliconius numata | reverse complement strand
AACGTAATTTCTAATAACTATAATTTGTCTAGGTGTTTACTGTATATATGTATTAATGAATAAGCACAAGTATATATATTTTCTAACAGAGGTTTGTGATAAATAAGCTTTAGAAATGCACAGTTTCACGCAATTTCACATATATGGGCAAAAGAGAGCTAGTGTTATAACACACCATTCCCATACTTCCACCAAACTTTCAAAACATTCGTTTACGGAGTATGGAAATAAAAAAAAACAACTCCTTGATTCCCCACACGAAGAGATAAGATTGAACCTACGTAATTCCATTGAAAAAGAAAAGCATTTTGCGTTCTGCTACTCAACACGCAAATCCTCTAGAATTACATATTCCATATCCAGAATTGCAATATAGAAAAATGGGGAACGGAAGTGTCTTAAAGAGAACGAAATGTAATAACAGCGTGAACTTCACGCTCTTACCTTGCATGTAGGCAGGAGGAGCCTATTATGATATATTGAAGGCTTAGTGTGTTAAGTGGCGGAACTCAACGCCGCGCTTAGCCGTAACACCAGAGCGAAGAAACGATAATATCAAATATTTCATTTCCTCGAGTGAAATTAAAAATGAAAATATATGTAAAATATATTGAAACAAGAACAAAAACATATTTGTACACTCATATATGTATTCTTATCAGAAAAAATATTATATCCAAAAACAGAAGATATATACAAGGTAAAAATATATTTGTTCAGTCAAAACTTCTGGCGACGTACATCGAGTAGTATTTGCTAACATTGTTACAGAACGAGACCGAGTTTTCGAAGGCCAACCCCTAGCGCAGCCAAACCGGCGCCGGCAGGGAAACTTCCCCACTTAACTTACCCATAAAGCTGAGTTCCTCACTCCCTAAAGCTCCTCAATTACAACGAAATACGGATTCCGTTGCTACGAGTAAATTAACGGTATTTATTGAGTAGTAAATTTTAATTAGGAAATTTATTTCAGCGAGTCAACCAGTGATTAGCTGTCTAATGGTATTGGGTAAGGTTTAGTTCTTGGATACAGTTTTATCATATTATATAAATGTTATGGCTTACTTATTTCTAGATGGAGCCTAGTTTTATTATAGTCTGTGGTAGTACAATGAAATTAATGCCAAATAATAATTGATATTAGAGTTGTGGGTTCGAAATTTATTTAAGAAAATATTGAGGCCATTCGTGACGCATGGCACAAACGTGTGACTGTAAACGCGACCTTTTGTGGGTTCGACTCCCAATAGAGGTAATGAAAAATGTAATATTTTTAGTCCGTCCATGGCAAAACGCGGCGTTGAGTTCGGCTACTCAAAAAAAAAACGCAGAAATTACGTGAATATCATTAAAAATTTATGATGAAAGGGAAAAAAATGTACATGTCCACGACCTCTAATATGTAGTACTCATCAATCATTATAGTCAAAATGGAAAACCTGGCCTCAATACATGTAAATAAAATTGTCACATTAAAGTAAAAACTGACTCCCTAACTTTGTTCTTTTCGATCATTAATAACGTTTTGCTACTATTTGTTGTAATTAGTATATTTTTAGGTTCTTTTGCAAATAAATACATTTTTTGATTCTTTTTCTTTTAGAAATGCTAACAGAAGACGTTATAGGATTGGAAACAAGAGTACAAGAGTAGGTACTTGCTATGATCAATGTTTTGAAAAAAAAAAGTGCGATTTAATTTAATAGTAGAATAGGCTATGTATGTATATATACATAAGTATAAGTAGATATAATTTAAACTTGGTCACATTTTCAAAACATTTTGCACAAATAAAACTAAATTTAAACATGCAAAACGCTGACGTTGAGCTTAAAAATATAACTTCCAAGCCGAGCGTACACCCGCGAACTGCTGCACTATTTGGATTTTTAAATTTCTATATTAAACTTATAAGTGTAAGTTACGACAAGTTTTGGTACTATGCAATAAAATATAAAAAAAATATTTGACAATTTTTTCCTCAGATTCTCCGTTTCCCATTTTCCGCCGAATTTGGATTACGTGTTGAGTGGATCGTATTTTGCAATAGTGTTGAGGCAATAATGTAGCGTTGAGTTATCCCTCAACACGCAATGCTTCAAGAATCCAGCGGAAAGTGAGGAGCAGATTATCTTAACACTAAGCTCTTTCTGCCTATCCTGCTACATGCGGGATACAACGTGAAGCTGAAAAAAGAGGATAGAAAAGTAACGTATTACAATCGTACCTAATATGTACAAGTAAAATAGGTGAGCAGAAGGCGTGGCGCTGATTGTATTGCCAGTCAGCACGCACAGGCATTTCATGAATCACCGTGTTGTCGCTATTACATTAATTTAATTGCAATACCACTGTACTACACCACTCAACACGCAATGCCAAGAGAATTCGGAGAAGAATGGAGAATGGTGTCTTAACACTAAGTTCCCTCTGCTTATCCTGCTGTGTGCGGGATAGGCAGACGACTACATACGAATACATTAGATATAAATTATAAACCCTTTATTGAAGAACCTAATAGTAGGGACAGTAGGTCGCTTTTGTAATGAGGGTCAGTTGGAAGCCCAATTCATATGGGATGAGGACGCAAGTAACAAAAAATGTGTGGATATTTTGACGTATAATGTTTATTCCTGATTTTTGCATTAAATAAAGTCCACAAAATCAGCAAAAAATCCTTTCCTTTTTGATATTGAAGCATTTTGTTACAAAAATGTCAAATAAATATTATTGTCTTGATAAGGTTA
This sequence comes from Heliconius numata, assembly GCA_016802625.1. Lineage (NCBI taxonomy): Eukaryota > Metazoa > Arthropoda > Insecta > Lepidoptera > Nymphalidae > Heliconius > Heliconius numata. Next base: position 13,100 of record JAEBDU010010312.1, on the reverse strand, counting down.
ATGGCATTTATGAAAGGTGTTCAATTTGTACCTTGCTCTATAAAAATTAAATAACAAATGTAATTTTTGACGTTTCAAACACGAAACTTGATGTATATTTAAATAGTTTCACAAAAATCCGAGCCCGAAAATAGTAGCCCTAGTAGTGGGGCAGACAGAGTCATACCAAACCTATATATACCTAACTAGCGGCCCGCCCGCGGCTTCGCCTGCGTGAACTACATTATTATTAATTTCTGTCTCCATGAGTACCTACGTCCTATAAGTGACGTCTATGCAAAATTTGAGACTCCTAGCATTTGTAGTAACGAAGTTTCATACAAACTTTCATCCCCAAAAACAACCCCTTAGAAGTCGAATATTGCAAATTCCCGTCTTAGCGAGCACCTACGTCCTATAAGTAACTCCTATGCAAAATTTGAGATTCCTAGCACATGTAGTTTCTGAGATTTCGTGATGAGTGAGTGACCTATCGATTTTATATATATAGATAAATAGAATAATACCTAATATATAGAAACGAAACTATTACAATAATTTCCAATACTGATTTTATATCTCCATTCCTAATTACCACATGAAAGCGGTTAGATAAATCGATTTTCTCTTACTCACCGCTCGCCGTAAAGGGCTCAGTCGGTTCAAATGCGCAATCCATAGAGCCCTCATTGAGATCAGACAAACGCTGAGTTTGCGTAATTTCCATAGGGATTGTATTGTGCCTCCGCTGACTATTGGATAAATATGCTTTAGTGGATGCCTGTGGTTTCGCTTGTTTTTCCCTGTTAGAGTAGTAATTTTGGGGATTTCTCTATTAGTGTTCCTCTACACTCCCTAAATTGACTACATGTTAAATTTCAAGATTCTAAGTTTTATAGTTTCGTTAGTGCGTCTTCTGTCAATCAATTGATAACAGAAGAATTTTATGTATGTAGGTATAAAGATTTTGTACTTTCTACTATGTAAACGTTAAATAAATTCTATTTTTAATAATTTTTATATATATTAATAGGATACAATATTTTATTCTATTTTTTAACATTTTATCAATTTCACGAGAATTTGTTATTCATATATTTTGTAATTATTTGCTATACGTAAGTAACCTTTTTTTACAAACAGCTGTATCCCGTACATAGGAGGGTAGGCAGTGGGAAAGTGTGAACCTAGTCTTAAGGCCCGTCCCCATTAAAATGGGCCCCATGATCCGTTCCCATTAAAACACTCCCGTTCTCCACTTTACGCTGAATTCTAGAGGCACCACAGCAAAATATTAAATATTTCATGTTCTCGAGTAAGAATCGAACTTATAACCTCGTTTACTGTCGCGCGCTGGTGATCCTACGCCACGATTGGCTTCACTAAAGTGTTATTTATGTTATTACACAGTTTATTCATGTTAACGAATTTGGCAATTAAAGTGAGTTATGTGGGATGTTACATATACAGGTCGGTTGTGACGCAGGGGCCTAAAGTGTGACTGTAAAGGCGACAGCATGTGGATTCAACTCTTACTAGAGGACATTTTCTTCGCTCTGGTATCGAGGAAAAGCGCGGCGTTGAGTTCCGCCCCTTAACATGCAAAGCGGAGGCATTCGGCGGAAAATGGGGAACGCAACGTATTAATACTAGGTTCCTTCAGCCTACCTATGCAGCATTGCGTTAAAAAGAGTAAATCTATAGCAAACAATTGTAGAACAAACAATAAACATTTTCCATACAAATATTCGGATAATTAGTGATTTGGTGAGTTACGTAATATCATAATTAACATTTCAATTAATAGCACAGTATGTCGAGCTTGCCGCCCACGTCTCTCGAATCTTTGACGTCATGTTGAACTTAAGAATACTCGCTTAACTAAAATAATTAAAGAAAAATATTTTTTTCAATTGTTCATATTTAGTTTTTTAATATATTGTTTTGTATGAACTCCCTTTCCTCATAAATTTATGTAAGATATTTTGTTTATATTTTAAAAAGAATGGTGAGAATAGTGTGAGAAAGAAATATATGAGTACAAGAAAAAAGTGCCTTAGAAATATAGATAATTTTTCAGCGTAATAAATATAAATATTATTAGCTGTATTAACATTATAATTATAAATATATATCAAAATACTCACAGTATGTGGCATTTGTGAGCCTGTCGATAGTGTCTTGCTTTAGTTTGGAGTTCTTCTTGCCCATGTTTGCTGGTTGGCCTGCCGCCGCTCGATGAAGTTCCTTCGCGCTTGTACTGGTGTGACTTCAGTGATCTCCAGTAGCGTTTTACATATTATTCACTTCTTTTCTTAAGCCCACCTGTAACATTACTTATGTTATTATTTCGTTAAAGCTTAGAACATTTTAATTGAATTTTCTCGTTTTCTTAAGCTTAAATCGAGAGATGCTATATTTCTGATATAGTCCAGCAGTATAACTTCATGAATTTAAAAATTATTTGGAAAAATAATTTGCCCTTTGTCTTGCCAAAGCAGAACAAATGGAAATAGTTCATTTTTTATCAGCTTCACGCTGTATCCTGCACACAGCGGGGTAGGGAGAGTTAACCTAGTTAAGGTACTTAATTCCCAGCTTTCTGCCGAATCCTGGAGGCATTGCGTGTTGAGTGGCGGAACTGAAGGTCTCTTTTTGCCTCGATACCAGAGCAAAGAAATGAAAATATAAATAGTTCATTTAATATCATTATACTATGTTATAGTTGTATCCCATATATAGCGAGTACACAGATGGAACCCTGTATTGAGGCATTGTGTTTCACTTTCCGCCCAATTTTTGAGACATAGCGCTTTGAGTTACGGAACCTAACGCCATGCTTCATTAAGCTGTTTTAGCATTAATAGAATATTAACATTTATTGAATGCTATATAGATATATCATTAAGCTTGTATATTATTTTAAGCGTAATCTGTGTTATATTTGTTTCAATTGATGCTCTGTCAAACGGAAACAAGAATAAATATCGTCCGCACTCAATTTATCAGTTGGTATCGTTCAGAAGTTGAAAATATAAAATGAATATTTATTACATTTAAGCCGTCGGATTTATTCGAAACTTTCATGTTTATTATAAATTATTATTTTTTGTTGAGGATTTCATATCTATTAATTAAAAAACAATAGAAACACACTTCAAAACTATATTTATATGCACTAATTTTGACATACAGGGAAAGAAAGAAAGACAGAAAAAAGATTCCCTCTGCCTACCCTGCTGTGTGCGGGATACAGAGTGAAGCTGATTTGTTTTAATATTTGCAATGTAATACAAGATGTCGCATTCATATAGAACATAAACTTATTATTGTAGATCAGTATTTCCATAGCATTTAAACCGCCTTGGGCTGGTATAAAATATTGTTGTTTTCCTCTTAGGGAATAGTACCGTGAGATTGAGATGAATGTAGACTTGTTCTCGCATTTTTGGCGTAAACAAACCATTTATGAAGAAAAATAAATCAACTTTCCGTTATATTAAATCATTGTAGGTGTGCGATTTTTCTACGAACTGTTGGAAATGTATGAAAATATTGTTTTATGTTTATTTTATTTGAATGTAGCTACTATACTTGCATAATATATGCGTATTTTTTTATAACTTCTTGCTCTATATTTGGCTTCCCTCTGCCTACCCTGCTATATGAGGGAAACCTCTTATTAAGACACTTCTGTTCTCCATTCACCGAATTCTGAAGGCATTACGTGTTGAGTAGCGGAACTCTACGTCACGGTTTGCCTTGACACCGGAGCGCAAAAATGAAAATATTTCATATTCAAAATGAAAATATTTCATTTCATCGATTGGGAATGAGTACCCACAACCTTTCGCGTTTACTATTAACCCCCAACATATGGGGGCAGATGCTTGTGCCCCCACGTTACGAAAGTAATAAAAAAATCGTTATACTGCATGTTTAGGACTATAGCAGCCGCGTTATTATAACTTATTACCTTTACGTTTGGCCACTTAGACTACCCTCCGGGATAAAATGTACTTGCGTACTCCATCACAGTATTATACGGAACACTAAATTATATTGCTGCGATCGCACGTCTATGTATTCCGATCACGGATTCTATTTCTTTCGGATCTGAAACGAGTGAGAAATCCCTCTATCACTATTAGATTTCAGTGTAAATACATTCGCATAGCATTCGCTTTTTATTACTGTATTTATTACTGTAATTGTACGTATCTTATAAAACGGTGTTAGATTATAAATGAAAATTGAATTAATTATATATTTTTACAGTTAGTTTGTTTTAAATAAAAAAAAATAATCATTTCGCAGTGCATAAACGCAAAAGCATGTCGTTAATGTTATTTAGAATACATAAATGTATATTTGTAATATTTATTTGTAAATCTGCAAGCTGAAGTGGCAATGGGCAGGCCATATTGTCAGAAGGACCGACAACCGTTGGGGAAGAAAGGTCCTCGAAGTGCGACCCCGTCTCGGCCAAGGAGTACAGGCCGCCCTCCAACCAGGTGGACCGACGACCTCAAGAAGACAGCGGGAACCCGCTGGATTCAAAGAGCGCAGGACCGGACGGAGTGGCGAGCATTGGGGGAGGCCTATGTCCAGCAGTGGACTTTGAAAGGCTGATGGATGGATTTGTAAAGCAATAATTAGATAGATTACGAAAATGACATATTTGATGGCGTTTAGGATGACGACTAATTAAATGTGCTAAGTGTTATCAGAATTTCTATTCGAAGCCGTGACCCTAGCCGCACTAGTTTACAATAACTTGGAAAATGAATACAATGCAAAATGTTTACAATTAATTAAACATACGCCATCGAGGCGAAATTGGAAAGTGTCTAACGATTTTATCATCCACCCTTATAAACATTCGATGGTTCAAGGTTCAAGGGTTCAAATCCACTCAATACATTTGAAATTCATCATGTTGACCTAATTGAGAATGTTACCTTACCAACAAAATGTCAATTAAATATGTAAATATTTGCATATCATTAACATTATACAGATAAATATGTCTAAAAACACCTTTATATATTTAATTTATATATTAATGTGAGTAAAGTAATTGTATGTATGGGATTAAGGCGAGAACACCCGCTGCGTTTCTCTACTGGGGCGCAACACTAATGAAATTGATATATTTCTGCAATATATTAATATACACCTGCTTTCTTTATGTATATGTGAATTTAATTTAATTTTAATTAATTATATAAAAATAATCGAAATCTTTCTTGTTAAGGCTAAAATATGTAAAAAATTCGAGATTCGAAGTGGACTGTATATTTAGAGAGTGAAATGTGAAGGGAATTATAAATGAGAAGAGAAAATTATGGAGAGATGCACTTAGAAGCTAATTGTTAACATCCTACAAATATATATTTTTAATTAGAATTATAGTTTCGGGCATTGTGTGTGTTTGATAAAAAAAGTGTGTATAAAAGAAACTGCTGTTTTAGTAAGTACCTAAGTATCTTAACTCCCTACTTCCGGTCTCTAAACATATACACAGCCAAATTGATGCGACGTAGATCGTTGAAACTTAGCATGCAGGTTCCCTGGGGAGTGAAGTGGAGCACTAAAGCGTGTTAAGGAGTATTTTGTTAAATTCCTACGGGAAACGGAAAAACTAACTTTTTGCGTTTCATAGTTCATAAAACAAAATTTAAGGCGGTAACTAGTCTTGTTATATATATTTCTTAGCTTCACGTTGTATCCCGCACATAGCACAATAGACAGAGGGAACCTAGTGTTAAGGCACTCCGTTCCCAATTTTCCGCCAAACTCTGGAAAACATTGTGTGTTAAGCAGCGAAAATAAATGCCTCGCTGCGCGTTACGGAGTGGGGAAATGAGAATATAAAAAAAATAATTACCTCAAGTGAGAATCGAACTCACAATTTGTTTGGTTATATTTAAGTTAGTTCATTAAATGAAGTTATCTCACATATCATAAATAAATTAATTCCTTAAGTACCTATGAGGACGCTGAAATTTGTTTAACGTCTCGAGTACCTACTAACCTAACCTGGAATGTTTTAATGATATTAAATTTTCAGAAGTTACTTTTAGTAGTTCTCTTTGACGTACGAGTACGATTCACCTCAAACTTCGTTGTAAAGTTGAACTAACAATATTCAAAATGGTCCCGAGTTTATGTGAAAATATTATTTTTGTTTAGATATCTTATTATACTATAAGTATTAATTAACGTGAAAGTAAAGTTTTATTACCTAATTGTATCCACAGTGGCTCATTGCGAAAATATGTGTATAAACCAGATAGTAGGTTCAAAGGGACTCGGAATATTTAGTTTTATAATATAGATGTATAGGACTTGAAATAATTATTTAAAGTTTTTCCAAGAAGAAGTAAAAAGATAAACTATCTTCTTCTCGAACTTTGAAATAGTTTTACAATCGAGACACACATAAGGGAATCGTAAATTGGCAAAGCCTCGATTAACAGTCGGGCTTCGTTTAAATTTTACACGGCACGTAGGGAGTCGGGGACGAATGGGCCTTGACTCTTCAGTTTTGCAAAAAAATAATAATTTGTTTATATTACCTTTAATCCTAATAATATTTCGGGTGTTATTTTTTATTCATCTATTTTTATTTATTATGTTAATGTCAAATAATATAGTGTCTGCTCGATTGTTATTATGTCGTTCGTAGCACCTCCAAGGTTAAGAAGAATCGACATAAATATCATTAAATTAAATCATTAACGTAACGTAGCCATTGAGGCAAGTTAAATAACTTTAGAAAACAGTACCTATAGAAAATGATAGTATTTAATTTTTATCAAGGCACGTGCCAACGTCTCCAGCCAAGTTAAAAAGCTGGACATGTATTTTACACGAACCATTTCAAGTAACTTTCGAGTCAATATCAATTAGTCTACATATATAAAATTTAGGACATTTGTTAAAATCCGCTAGCGTGATGTATTTAAGATTTTTAAAAAATACTGAAATTGTTATTAATATAATAACGAAAAATAAAATTAAGTTAATAATGTAAATAAGTTGCGTAATAATTCGGAAATTACGTTGAAAATGTTCCATCGGCGATGTATTAGTTAAATTCTCTTAATGAATTTTGTATACAGTAATATGGTCAGTTTTAGAATGGAAATGTATGTCACTGGATTACCATTTGGTCGCATTCTATAAATGTTGTGGTTCTACCTGTCAACGTTTTTGAAAAGCTTTATTTTAAATATCATAGGGTAAACAAAACATTTCTGAAAGCCTCCTAGCTTCATAAACATTAATTTTTCATTCATAATTTCTAAAAATTTAGCTAGGCTCATCCTTTATTATTTGTTTTTTTTCCGGAACTTAGCTTTTCTTGGAACCCGTTTTTGGGCATAGAACCTAACCATATGGATAGTTACATTAGATAGAAAATGTTTTCCTTTCCTTTCGGCTAAGAAAGCAACAAAAGGAGTGGCTTAATTTTATTCTGAATTATTAATTAATATCGTAATTAATATTTTAAAAAAAAAACATCAAAATAAAAATTTTTCCTTGTATATCTTAAAGGTGGGAAACGACTGATAATAATATTTTATATGATTTTTAAGGAAGTAAAAAATAAATATTGGAACGTTGTTTGAAAATCCAAAGAGACTAAAATATTATTTAGATTTCTTCATTATTATTAAATTCATTTATTTCATTTTTGTTCTGTTTTAATAAAAACCTCAAATTTTGGAATAAACGATGCTCCGAATAATAACTAGAACAACAGATGTAGTTAGTTACTCGTATTTCAAAACGCTGCCTAAATAATGGATGCAGAATATTGGTGTATAGTTAGTCAGCAGGAGCTGACTTGGGTTACCGCGATGAAATAATTTTAGAAAATATAAAGAATTATAGCATACGCCCTACCCTACTAAACTAATATTATAAATGTGAAAGATAAAGAAATAGCTTACAGTAATATAGCTTATCAAGCTACAATTTATCTAAACAATGAATATAATTTGCTATAATAAATATAAGAAAAAAATAAAAGATAAATCAGCCGCCAAGTTCTATAGGCATTACGTGTTGAGTGGCGGAACCCAACGTAGCACTTTGCCTCGACACCAGAGCGAAGACTGAAATTATAAATGTAAATAAATATTTAATTTCCTCGAGTGGGGATCAAACCCACAACCAGTCGATTTTACAGTGTAAGTTAAAGCGGGCGAAATCGCGTTCGGGTCGCTAAAAAATATGCTTAAGTATATAATATTTATTCAATTAAGATTTGGTACATAACAATAACTTAAATCGGTATTAAATCCCGCCTTGCTATCGTCCTTTCATATAAAATGTATTAATATTCACAAATAAATAAAATACTAACATAATATTTAACTGGAACCAGACATTAAATAGAACAATTCAATAATTAAAAATATATATATACATCAAATACTCAAAATGAAATTAAAAAATATATTAAAATAAATGACCCAAAGTAAAGAAGTAATGTTAAAAATAATAATAATAAAAACAAACACAATAGATTTAGCTTTATGAGAACGTTGATGCTGTGTGTATGTGTATGAGCAAGTACGTGAGCGTGTAGATGTGTGTATGTATGTGTGTATAAATATGTGGGTGTGTGTGTTTCGTGACGTTTGCTATGTTCCATAATTACAAGTAGGGGGTCCAAATGGGTCCAAAATCTAGTTAAGTATAAAAGTAGGAAACGTGGATTCACCGATTAAGCTTATTACTGCATCATAGCCCAATAATACAAATCCTTTACATAAATTTCAATTAGCAGCCAAATAGACAGACACAATGAGACAGACAGACAAACAGACTACATACAGACTGACAAAAAATGCACCTCTCAAGACCTTACATCTTAGAGGGAGATACCAAAGTAATAAGTAGCTATAGTCAAGCAAATATATATATATATATATATATATATATATATATATGTTACATATAGAAAAGCGAACAATAACATCTGCCGTTGTAATTTACTGAAGTCGGTGTGTCATACGTTCGCTTTAATTTCCGTCCCAGTAATAAATTTATGAGGAACAAGCAGAATCTTACTTCCGTCCTCAATTGATATTACAATACAAAATATCTATATATAAAAATCTAATCAGTTTCACGCTATATCCCACACATAGCAGGGTAGGGAGAAGGAACCTAGTGTCAAGACACTCCGTTCTCCAATTTCGTGATGATTGGCGGAACTCAACGCCGCGCTTTTGCCTTAGTACCAGAGCGAATTAATGAAAATATGAATAAATAATCATTAATTTCCCCGAGTGGGGATCGAATCCACAACCGTTGTCGTCGTATAATAACTATCTAATGTAGTTATTATATATTTGAAAATCATAAAATGTTTAGCTGAAATGATTGTACGTAGGTAATTCCTGGCAATATTCTTCTTTTATTCTGTATTTCTATTACATTCCTTGTCTATTCTAGTATAGTAGTTAATTTCTTAGGTAGATTTTTTTTTATTTAAAACACAATAATATAAATAATTAATTTAAATTTAAAAATTAATAATATAAATAAGTTTTATTTGTGTTGTTCTTTCTATATATTTCTTTTATGTGTGCAATAAAGTATATTCTATTCTATTCTATAATTTTATTTTATTTCTATTTTGTTTTTCGTTTAATTTATTCTCGAGAGAACTGTGACTATAAATAAAGTAAGCGAAAAAGAAGTACTGTGTCACTACAAAACTAACAGCGAAAATTTATACACAGTGAGTGCGGCACAATTAAATAAATGGCTTAGGAAATTGCAGCACTTCTTTGTATTGTGCCTAAGACTAATGGATTTAGTTGATTATTAAATATATCTAAAAAAACATTCAAATGAAAAACTTAAAGGAGATTTCAATAATATTAATATGATATAAAATATAGTAAATATAAATATAGTAAATATTAAGTAATAAAACCTACTGAAACAAAATCGGTTCACCCAGTTAATAGTTACGAGGCGACAAACAAAAAAATACAATCGATTTGATAACCTCCTTTTCTTACAGAAGTCGGTTAAAAATATTTGAACGTCCCAAAAAAGCCACTAAGAAATAAACATGATGCATTTTTTAATAAGTATTAAAATAATCTTTCGTTTTATTTACTAACCTTCAAATGTGAGCCTTTGTATTGCGAAGAGTAATATTTCACTTCACTGTATATAATTATTTTTTTATTTTATAATAAATATTTAAAAATGAATATCACACAAATTTATAACCCTTGAATAATTGTGGTTAATAATTAGTTAACACTAAGGTAGTATAAACTTTATTTACAAATGCAATGTAGGGTAGATATTAGAAACACTTGTGCGCTGTTTACCGCGCAACGTACCTACACATACTAACTATTTGATTGGAGTATGGGATTTAGCTTCAAAGAATTATATAATAATAATTCAGTTAAGTTAAATTTCAATTTAATTATTGTTTGACAGTTACAGCCAACCTGCATAATTATCATATTTTAATGTTTTTTAAATTAAACAAGTAATAGCATAGCTTAACATAAGCTTTTAATAACGTATAAATAAATTGGTACTTTAAACATAATATACTGCCATGTGAACGTTGAGGATTTCGGAAATATTAAAAGTTTCGCTATATAATCCATCAGCGGGATAAAGTAGTCTTTTATAAGCTTCGAAATCGGTATCGGTATTAAACGATATTTAGGACGCGCGGCAGCGCGTGCCAAGTTTGGTAAAACAGAACTTAAATTAACGCATAAATTTTACGAATTATCTCATACACATATATATTTATATGAATACTTAATTTCGACAATAAGCTGAACGAAAATATCAGATATATATTAAAACCAGTCTAGCGAGTGCGTCAGCCAGCCTACGGACTCGCCGAGTCTCAAGCGCGTCCCCCGCTGTCGCCCTAGTACGACTGTACGAGGGGGACGCGGGAGGTCTACTCGCGGCTACGTTACTGGTCATTACTAACTTTGTTAATAACATCTAGTTTTTATTTATTTTAGAACGATATTTTACCCAAAATATCGAATAGAATACATAGCATACAACTCGTTTGAATTTTAATCCTTTATTCGCCTCATCTTCCCTACGCAACATATTGTAAATGCACATAAATAAATATTCATATAGTTCAAGCAGGCGAAGCAGCGCGGGATCCGCTAGTAGAATTATAAATTCAAATCTCAAAGTAAGGACAGATTTTATTTAGGCACAAAAATTGCTCCCAGAGCTCGCAGTAATATTTTGAAGATAAAAGTTTTAGTAAAATTATACAATTATATGCTACTAATTTTAGAACTTTACTTGCCTTTTCCATAGAATATCAAGATACGCTCTCAAGAGTAACTGTTTATTATCATTGTGATTTCTCAAGTTTTCGTGGTTGCTAAAATATTAATAAAGATTTTGAGATCTTGTATTGCCTTTAACTTAGTTTAATTTAATTGTTACATTTATTTTGTAGTAATATGTAATTAAAGATGCATTATAATACAGATTTTAAAAAAATAATTAAATAGATTGTACGTAAAATAATTGGAGAAGTGTTTAATATACATATTTTTTGTAATTTAACTCAAAATTAAAACTTACAAAAAATAAATATTTTATTTAGAACATTACGAACGTCCTACTAGCACTTAATAAAAATGAATACCTGCAAAGCACTTCAATGAATACCTTAAGGTATTTAAATATAGAAGCAAAACAGAGCTTCCAGCTTATTTAAGCACCGCTTAGACTGTTAGTCTGAGTAATGTGTTGAATAATCTTATCTACAACGAATGTCTGGTACGATAAAATAGGCTTAGCTGACCGAACTTTATGGGGGTTCACGAAACAGCTTTGGAACGTATGAAAGTACAATACAAAGACATATCTTCAAGGAGACGACCCTGGGTCGCCCCACTCATCGTTATATATTGAATGATTAATTTTTAAGGTATTTTTCCACTTTTTTAATATCAGCTTCACGCTGTATCACGCACACAGTAGTATGACATTACATACACTAGGTTAACTTCTACCGTATAAGAAAGGAAGCGTAAAACTAAGCATATCATAATAACAGAATGATTTATCAAAGTATTTTTTTACGTAATAATCGTTAGAGACGATGAAACGCCGCCGGCTAACATAAATTGCTTCTTTGATATTGTTTGTCAACAACAATTCTCGTTAAGTCCCCGTATTGTAGTATTGATTTCATTTTTAGAGTTCCGTACCTTAAAAGGAACAAACGGAACCCTTATAGGATCACTTGCAGTGGTTGTGGGTTCGCTCTCGGGTCATGCAGAAAATGGACCGTAATTGAAATATTTTGGGATTATATTTCGTTTTGCTCGTATAAAATGTCATATTAGAAAAATGTAGTTAGTTCATATCTATATAATCGTAGGTAGGTGCTTGTTGATACGTGCGTACGACAAACGTGGTTTCTGCTGCGGAAATCCCGATTCCATGCACATTCCAGATAAAAAGTTGTAGTAGTAGTAAATTACTACTATTGACTGATTAACAATCTCCTCTTTTTAATTTTTTTGTGTTAGCCTCAGACACGGCAGGGTAGGCAGAGGGAACCTAGTGTTAAGAAACTCCATTTCTCATTTTCCGTCAAAGTTTCCGGAAGCATTGCCTGTTGAGTGGTGGGACTCAACGCCGCGTTTAAACTTTTCTAAATAAAAATAAGAAATAATTGTATTGTAATTATTTAGTCAAATAAATTCATATATTACGAGTAGGTACATAGTAAATAAATAACAATTAATTGGAAGTATTATTAAATTAAAAAATAATAATAATATATATTTAAAACACAAATAAAATAATATTATTGCTTAACCGTCAATAACGGACACACATACACACGTAGTCATCACCAACACACACAAATTCACATACTTCTGAAATTAAACCAACACTAATTTAACAGTATTTTATTTAAGCATATGTATTAATTTGATTTAATTATTTGCTAACTTAACAAGGGGTATCGGGGTATTAACAAGAATATAGTGGAAGCCTTTTTGCTGAGGGTCTCGGGACGGGGCATTTATTAAAACCGACTAAATAGTGAAAAAGTTGAAAAA
>JAEBDU010010310.1:0-11109 GCA_016802625.1 Heliconius numata | reverse complement strand
TACTAATATTTTTATCTATATTATACTAATATTTTATCTAATAAAATCTTATATCTTAAAAATAAATATCTAATAATATAAAAAACTTATTTCTTTAATGCTCTTAACAATTCTTTACATCGTAAGGCAGCTTTTCGAGGTTCGCGTTGGTTATTATCGGCGGGTGGCGTGGGCGGCGTGTTTATCAAAGGCGATTGTGGCTCACTAGTTCTTACCTCCTCACTGGCGAAGGACTCATCTTCAACCATTAAATCTTCCTGATTTTCTGAATCGGATACGTCTATAGTCCTACTCAATGAATGGCGCGATTTATTACTGTGTAATTGATTAATATGCCGTTTATGGATTTGCCCACTATTTGTTTCAATAGTATAAGAAACTGGCCCTGTTCGGTTTGCGACAACCCCCTCAGTCCATTTACGACCCGACTTACTATAATTACGTAACATGACCGGCTCGTCGCGCTCCAACACTCGTAGCGGACGGCCCGTGCTCTGCTCACGGCGTAACTGATCGCAGCGAATGCGTTCAGATACGTCGGGCCGTAGCAGATCAAGACGTCCGCGTAGTCGTCTACCTAAAAGAGCTACCGCTGGTTCCCGGCCCGTAGCACTTTGTTCCGTATTTCTATATGTAAATAGAAATCTGTTTAAAGCCGTACTATAATCCTCTCTGTCTAGTTGTGCCTTTCTTAAAACACGCTTAATTGAACGAACTGCATTCTCGGCAGCGCCGTTGCTTGACGGATTATACGGGGCTATTAATGTATGCTTTATACCGTTCCGTTTCAAATACTGCGCGAACTCTGATGATGAAAACGGTGGACCGTTGTCGCTCACTAGACGTTTTGGTAAACCGAAACGTGCAAATAACCGTCTTAAACTATCTATAACAATTGTAGCTGATGTCGTTGTTACTTTCTCCACCTCTATCCATTTCGAATGTGCGTCAATAACTACGAGAAAATACATATTACTGAACGGACCTAGGAAATCAATGTGCAGTCGCGACCAGGGCTCGGGAGGCCAGGGCCACGAATGCAGCGGGGCGGCGGGCGGGGCGGGCGACACCGCGCGGCACGACGCACACTCCCGCGCCACGCGCTCGATGTCCGCGTCTATATTTTCCCACCACACGTAATTACGCGCGATTTGTTTCATTTTAACAATCCCCATGTGACCGTCGTGTATTTCATTCAAAACTAATTCCCTCAAGGACTTAGGCACTACTATTCTAAACCCCCACACTAAACAACCCTGATCAACATGTAAATTATCCTTTCGATTATAATAAGTATTTAAAATTTTATCAGTTAACCTCTCAGTTGGCCATCCGTACATCACAAAACCATAAATTTTACTTAATACCGGATCTTTAACCGTTTCACTTTTAATATCTTTAAAACTAATCGGAAAGTGTCCTTGTACATAATTTAAATAACTACATTCTCGGTCATTACCACTCGTTTGCCTACATGGCAAACTGAGAGGAAGACGGGAAAGAGCATCTGCGAAACAGTTTTTTGATGAATTTACAAACTCGATATCATAATCGTAGGCAGCCAACTTAACTGCGTACCGTTGTAGACGGCTAGCAGCGGTCACAGGTATTCCTTTCTTTTTACCGAAAATGTAACTTAACGGACGGTGATCGCTGCGCAAAGTAAAACGTCTACCATAAATATATTGGTGGTGTTTACCCACCCCGAATACTATTGCTAAAGCCTCTTTATCTAATTGAGAGTAACCCACTTCAGCCACATTGAGCGTCCTCGAAGCGCAACACACCGGCCTTTCAGTTCCATCTGCGTACCGCTGTGTAAGCACAGAGCCCACGCCATAAGAACTGCTGTCCACCGATAATATAAGCGGAAGGCTAGCATCATAATGAGCTAAGACAGGAGCACTACTTAAAATATTTTTTATTTTTATAAAAGCTGCCTTACACTTATCTGACCATTCCCATTTAACATTTTTTTTTAAAAGACAATAGAGTGGTTTGAGAATATCGCTCATGTTCATACAAAATTTGGCATAAAAGTTTACAAGTCCCATAAAACTTTTAAGTTGAGTAATATTAATTGGAGGAGGTGCAGCTACAATTGCCTCAATTTTTTTTTTGTCGGTATGCAAACCAAACTTATCGATTTTATATCCTAAATAAGTGACACTGTCCCTGAAAAATTTACACTTAGAAAAGTTAATTCTTAAGCCGTTTTCACTAAGTCTTTGTAGTACTGCTTTTAAATTGGACAAATGCACATCCTTATTTTTACCAGTAATACATATGTCATCCGCAAAAACTGCCGTTGACGGCAATCCACTCAATGTCTCCTCCATGATTTTTTGAAAATTTTCGGGAATACATTTTATTCCAAATGGAACCCTTTTATAAACAAAAGTACCAACATGTGTTGTAATCGCCGTCATCGGCTGTGACTCCTCATGCAAAATACATTGTTGAAAGGCGTTAGACAGGTCCAATTTAGTATACTGCTCACCTCCCCCTAAAACTGCAAATAGGTCCTCAATCCGTGGCAAAGGGTAATGATAATCCTTCAATAATGGGTTAATGGTTATTTTATAATCACCACACAACCTAATACTACCATTACTTTTAACCACCGGTACGATAGGGGTACCGTAATCTGACCGTTCTACTTTAAAAATCACACCTTCCCTTTGCAACCGGTTGAGCTCCTCTTCTACAGGCTGCCGCAAAGCCAGAGGCAATGGCCGCGCTTTAACAAATACCGGTGTAATATCTTTTAAATACAATCTAAACTTAGATTTGAATGTTCCTAGCCCCTTAGCGAAAACATTCGGAAATTCATTACGTAACGATGTCGCCATCGAGTCCTCATACGATAAATTATGGCATTCTACTACAGCTAACTTCAAGTCTTTAATCCAGGCGCGTCCCATCAGAGGGGGCCCGCCATTTTTAATAATATATAAATTAAGCTTCGCGTAATGATTACCGCAACAAACATTAACAACAATGTACCCGAGAGTCTCGATGACGTCACCCGTATATGATTTTAAATTAAGAATTTTACTTTCAATTGGAATATTTGAGAAGTTCTCATCATAATAATGCTTAGAAATTATAGATATTTTGCATCCCGTGTCAATTTCAAATTTACATTTAATATTTTCCACCATCAAATTAATATAGAACGGTCCGTCGCCGTCATTATTAATAACTAAATTATAAAAGTTACAATTATCATCCTCAGCATCGGACTCATTTAAAAAAAACTGATTTTTATAACCCTTCCTAACGGAAGTATTTTTACACACTATTTTTAAGTGGCCCTTTTCACCACACGCATCACAGTTGTAATGCTTAAAACGACACTTGCCTTCAGCATGACCGAATTTACCGCACCGCGCGCATGCACGTGCCGAGCGGCTCACGCTCGCGCCGCCGCCACCGCCGCCGCCGCCGGTGCCACCACGTGCCCGCGCGCCGGCTGCGCCCGCGCCGATCCGGTGCAAGCCGTCGTCATCGAGCGGAGGTGCGCTGCATTGCGCGCTAGCCGAGTTGCCCGAAGCTCTCGCCGTAACCGCGTGCCACTCCGCCGCCTCGAGCGCCAATGCCAATTCCACCGCTCGCTTGTAGTCTAACTTACTCTCTGCGAAGATTCTTGATCGCATATCTTCATCGAACAGTCCAGAAACAAATTGATCCCTCAAACATACTTCTAAACAAGAACCAAAGTTGCACGTTTTCGCCAAATGTTTTAATGCTTGTAGGTATTCGCGAATACTTTCTCCTTGTCTTTGCACCCGTTGGCGGAAAATGTGCCTCTCCGCGATCTCGGACCGTTCCGGTTCTAAATGTTCCTTTACTAACTTCACAAGGTCGCCGTAAGACTTCGTTTCAGGTATGCTGGGAGCACACAAGTCGCACATTAAATCGTAGCATTCCGCACCCACTACTGTTACCAACGTGGCAACTTCCAATGACTTATCAATGTTATTCAACATAATAAACTGATTCACTCGTCGAACATAAGCGTCCCAATTGCCATTTCCTAAATTATATGGTTCAACTCGTCCAATAGGCATTGTTATAAATTTCGAACTAACACGTGTGAGTAAATGATCCTCGTCGCCACTGTTGTGTTTAGGGACACGTCAATGAGATACGACAGCTCAATGCAGACTGGTTTATTAATAACTACAAATTTACGATACAGATCAAAAACATTGAGGTCGATTTTGTTCGATTCCCACTCGAAGAAAACAAATATTTTATATTTCCATTTTCTTCACTCTGGTTTCGAGGCAAATCGCGACGTCGAGTTCCTCCAATCAACACGCAGTGCCTCCACTCGGGGGTAATTATTACCCCGTTTATTATTACCCGGAAGTCTAAAGAAAGATAACATGCAATTGATTATCGTTAAGTTTGCTTGACCCCTGACCATTTCCCATAATAACAAAATCAATAAAATAAATACCTGTAAGTAGACAAATCCAATCTATGTGTATTATGAGTCCAGTGTAACTGTATGGGCGGGTCGCCTCTCGCGGAGCACACTAGCGCCGCGCTCGATGTACGACGCACTGAGGTGTTGCGGGAGGAGAATTCGAAGTGGGCTGGTTCTGGATATATGTAAACAGATGTATTATCTCTATAATTATAAGAAAAACTCTAACAAAAATATAATTAAGATACCATAGGTAAATAAATAATCATAAAATGTTAGTTATATCTCATAAACTAACAAAATACACTTTAGATATTAATATATTAGAGTCTAAAATAATTGTATTAATTTTAGCATAGCAAGAATTGCACATACTCTGTTACATTCAATTCCTGGATGTAATTTAAGTACTTGCATAACAAGATAAAAGTACTATATTTAGTGTATATTATTAAAACTAGATGGCTCTGCCGTACACACTGCCCATCACTTTTGCTCTGATATTGGGACTGGGTTTGGATGCAGCATGTATCGCGGTAGCCGATACTACCTTAATATATCTCTGAATACACTACATCACACTAACCATTAACAGAAACAGTAATAATCTTCGACAATCCTCTCCCCACGCCGTTGTCAGAACGGCACATGTATCTGCCTTCATGCGCGCGCGCCGCTGACGTCGACAAGGAGCCGTTACTCAGTACCGATATTGGCACCTCCAATCGATTGAGTGGACGAAAGTCGGTTGATGTTGGACCTTTACCAAGGTTTGATGCAGTACATTAGAATCTTTGCTTGGATATTTGACTATGATATATACATTTTATGGTAAAGCAATTCAATAAGAATCCTCACATATTATAACTCAACGATTTGTGTAGAGTAGAACATAATATTTAAGGGGGTAAAATCATCAATGAGTAAATAAAAAACAGCAGTGTGGGTAGGCAGAGGGTAGTGACACCAGACCCCTGACACCAGAGTGAAGAAATGGAAATATAAACTTAAATAAATATTTCATCTCCTATAAAATATTTGGTACAGTACCTTTGAAGTACAATTTTTTAAAACTTCGTTTATAACTCACCACCGTGTGCCTTCAACCACGAGATCCTTGGTTCAGGATAACCTTTTGTAACGCAATGAACGAGTATCTGAGTGCCGAGAAGAGCCGATACGTCCTGCGGTTCAAAAACCCATGACGGCGCCACTGGAATTAAGTGAAAATAATTAAAAACAAAAATTACGTTTATAGTAAAGTTCAATTATATATTACTAGTGGACCCGAACGCGGCTACGCCCGCTTGAACTATATGAATATTTATTAAGTATATTTATGAAATTATTTTCAGTTTTCAATAGAGAGATGCGTTAAGCAAGCTCATTTTGGGTGACGTTTTCTGACAACAAACTTTGCAAATCGTTGCTTAGCAACGACGGTTGTTATTAACATGGCGAATTAAATTGCATGTCAAATTAATAAGTATTTTAATATATTGGTATATATCGATAATATTACAAATATGAGAAAAAAAAGTATCCTATGTTCATCCCGAGACCCTCAAGTATCTCTCTATGAGTGTTTTATCACAATTAAATTAGCGGTTGGGCCTGATTGCGTAAAAGACAGACAGACAGAGTTACTTTCGAATTTATAATATAGGTATGGATATAAAAATATTCTAGTATTACCTTTTACAGCAAGTCGGGCTGTATGATTAACTTCAGCCGCACTGTTGCTAGCAACGCAGGTGTAGTCGCCGCTGTGCTTCGATGTTACGTGAGAGAAAATAAGAAAGCTGAACTCATCTAAGGATTTCTCTTGTACCTAATAAAAGAAAAAATATTATTAATAAATTAGGAATACAGTGCCTAAATTGTCTGTCTAATGGTACGAATTGACTACAACTGAAATTCCCACATAAATGTATGTACTGTTTACATTTAGAAAAAAATATACGTAGTGTAAAAGTATATAAAAGCATTCTATGCACACATTAACAATTAATCCTAGTAATAATATAATACCTGTAAATTGGTAGGTATATGTAGTCCATCTTTAAGCCACGAAAAGTACACCGGCTTATCTCCAGAAGTGATGCCACAGAGCACTTGTATAGAACTACCTTCTATCAAATCAGCGGGAAATGAAAATCCTGCTATTTTTGGTGGATCTGTAAATAATTATGTTTTCATAAATTTTCTCAACATCAACAGTAGCACATATGTTGCCGCACAATGTCATCTATTTTTCATTTAAGTACTATAAAAATATGTTCAGCTTTTCTGGAGATTAGCCTGGACAAACAGAAAGACAGACGGACAGAATAAAAATAATTTGGTTTTGTTTTAGTATCGAGTAAATAACTATATGCACTCGAATAAACACAGATATTTATATGTATGTACAAAGTATAAATTGCATATCGTATTTCAATATTTATTGAATCATAATATTGAAGAGTACGAGTATGAGTAGCTCAAAAGAACGCATATGTCAACAAACCTTTCTTAAATATCTTATTTTTTAAAATATCACTAAAACAAACTTACTTCTAACAAAAATCTGCACATCCTTCTGCACATACTGCCCAGAAGGAGCGGTAACTCTGCAAGAATAGACTCCTGCGTCAGCAGTCTCCGCCGGCCATAGTAGTAGTTCTCCACCACCACCAGCTAACGTCCGGCCTGTTGTTCCAACGTCTACACCACCTCTTTGCCATCTGATATCACTGAAAAGAAAATTATATTTTGAATTTTAATTCTTATATAGAGAGTCATCGTGCATAGCGTCTAACTGTAAACGTGACTGTTGTGAGTTCGATTCCCACGGGAGTAATATCTCAAAAATTCGTTACCAGAGCAAGGAAAATTCTTTGAGCGGAAATGGAACCCAAACTTTGTCGTGCTTACAAACGTACGCCCCTACGTCATGAGTGACCAAGCCTGGTATTATAAATTAAATATTATTATTTCACTTTTGTCTCGTCTGTTATAGTTTAGTTAGTCTATTGCAGAATACACCGAATAAAATGCAGGTGGCGTTGCTTTCGATGTGTTCTGCGGTTTGATTCCAATTATATTTCTTTAAAATTAGTTCAGTTAGTTTTAATAGAATGATATACACAAGTACATAATGTATGTAATTTTTAAATAAAGTTTATATTAAAAATCTTAGTACTTAAAAAAAAACAGAACATATTAGAATAAAGAATGTTGAATGTTGAATGTTTGTTGAACTAAATATAAAAAAAAAAACAATACATGCTAAACCAAACAACACAAATAACATAATAAAAATTAGTAAACAACGAAAACAAAAACAAAATAAAACATAGACGAAACTTATAATCTTACTAAACAAATGCACCTCCATCAACCTGATTGGAAATCCGGAGTAGGGGCAGTAGATGGTGGTGTTGACGCCCGCGACCACGCGGACCGGACCGATGTTGCGGATAGACGGCTGGCCTGGAAAAGGATATGTTTTACTATACTTATCCCTTTTTACGAGGATGGAATTTTCAGTGACATTATTGGCTATCCTGACTTTTTCCAAATTTAAATTATGTTATGTGGTCAATATTAAATTATTATTTGATGTTGATAAGTCGTGGCAGATTTATTCTTATTCATTCACAAACACACGTATGACTCTAAACGCGACGGGTTGTCGGTTCGATTGCCACTCAATGAAAAATTTATTTTTTCGTTTCTTCGCTCTGGTGTCGAGGCATAGCGCGGCGATAAGTTTCGTCACTCAACACACAATGTCACGAGAATTCGGTGGAAAATGGAAAACGGAGTGTCTTAACACAAGGTTCTCTCTGCCTACTCTGCTGTATGCTGGATACAGTGTGGAGCTATTAACATAAAGGGTTATCATTGCTTGTTTTTACCGATGTTATTAGAGGTGGTTTCTCATTAAATGGTCATCTACTAAAATCTTTCTATATATTCATCACAAATATATAAATAAGCTGTAGTTATATAATTAAATAATATATACCGTAAACGTTAAGCCTTGTAGAATGTTCGACAGCGCCCCTCGTGTTGTGCGCGCGGCACGTGTACCGCCCGCCGTCCTCTGGTCTCACTGATGTTATGTTCAAGTAGCTGACCACATCGCCATTTGGGCTCATGAATTGGGATATACTTCTGAAAATAAGTATTTCAAAAAAAATATTATGAATATTTTTTTAAATATTTTATTTAATTTGATGAAAATTAAATTTAAAATATTTGATAGTTAAACCTTTTGGTTCTTTAACTTAAATTATACAAGTAAATGTATTTACTACCTACTCTTCCTTGTTCTTAGTTCCCATACTTTCGTTCTATAACCGATCTGTCATTTTAGACAAAATTTTAACTTTCAGTTAAACTACCTTAAAAATATATCTTATAATAAATTAATATAACAAT
Source organism: Heliconius numata (assembly GCA_016802625.1). NCBI lineage: Eukaryota > Metazoa > Arthropoda > Insecta > Lepidoptera > Nymphalidae > Heliconius > Heliconius numata. The sequence goes on along the minus strand of JAEBDU010010310.1, from coordinate 2,243 downwards.
TACCGTTGTGCAGTATTGTGTTCTTCCACCGGCTGCATATCAAGTAACCAAGTGAACCTTGGCGGCGGAGACCCCGACGCGGAGCAGTGAAGTGCAAGCGCTGGGCCCGGATGCAGGGCCTGCTCTATGAACGTATAGTGAAGCTCTGGTGCTGTATCTGGGAATAAAAAAACACAAGATTGTATGAGACTGTTGTTACACCTATTTATATGATAAAGTATTACCCATTACAATTTCCTGTATTGATTTTCGCGATCGTTCTATAACTTATATTTAGGGATGCAACGATAATTTTTTTAATTATAAACCGAGAACAATCAGTAGAACAGCGAAAACTAAATCAGAGATTAAGAATTAAAATAAAATTTATTAAAATTAACTATTTCTTATAAATATTTTTATAACTTGCGTTAATTTTATTATATTTTTGCTTGTAAATAAACGAACAAAACTTTGGAGACTAAAGTATGTTATAATTATTATTTAATTAAATTTTATATTACTAGCTATTTAAATCCAAAATGATACATCATAATATTAGCAATCAGGAAAATAACAACAAAAATTACAAAACATCAACCGACTCGATCATCAATTTTCATGAAATTTCATTTTTTCATACTTATCCTCATCAATACATGTAAAATGTGTGCGGACGGGCGTTATAAATCAGGGGTGTCAAAATAGAAACCAATCAACGCTTCGAATGCTAAGTAAACAAAGATCAGCGTGGCGGGAATGTGCAGCCCTCATCCATCATCCTTTCATAGACGATTAGCAGAGGGAAAGGAAATATTGATACTCATATTCCTCATTGCATAGCAGCTGTACGTTTGACTATAAAACACGACAGTTGTGGGTTCGATTCATACTCATTTCTTCGCTCTGGTACCAAAATCAACAGCGGCCTTGAGTTCAATCATTCAACACGCGATGCCTCGAAAATTGCTTGGAAATTGGAGAGCAGAGTGTTTTAACACTAAGTTCCTTCTGCCTATTAGACGAGGATACAGCATAAAGCTCAATAAATTTTATCTGTTTATCTTATTAAATTTGGGAGAATTGTTATTACAATATCTTTTTTTTTAGCACCAAACTTCCCCATACACACAAGGCCGAGAAAAATATTCCGTTCATATTTTTTAACGAACTTCTAGCTCGAATACACCATATGAAAAAAAAAAACTAAACTATCTATACACGGTAGTGTTAAGAACTACTAGTCCAAATTGAAAAATATTTTTGAGTTGCTTAGTCTATTTATCGAGGAAGGTACCTGTTGTATTTGCTGTCAAAGCTACCTTAATCAATTACAGAGCCGCTTGGACCTTGGGGAAGTTTCATAGGTAAAAAATAATTTCTAAATAATTCCCACGAGTGGGTGTCGAACCCATGATAACTGAGTAAACAAATAGATTCAGACCTTTACGTCATTTTAGCGTAACTACGAGTATAAAAACTATACGAAAAATAAAACAAATATTTTTACAATCGGCCATATAACTCAAAGCAACAGTACAACGGACTCTAAATGACTTTGACAGAGGAATTATGAGGCAGTAAATAACAGGAACCGACGTGAGCTCTTTATTGCTGAACCGGATGTTGACACGCTATCTGTTTGTGAAGGTATATTATTAAATTATTTATTTAGAGGTTTTACTAATGTATAAAAATTTATTGGTTTTTGTTTATAAATTATTGTATATTTTGTTACGTAAGTACTTGAGTAATTGAAGCTAGACACCGAAAGACTAGATATAGAAAGTTGAAATTTAGTATGTAGAAATGTTCAGAAAACAGATGGCACTAAGAGAGAATTTCCCGAAATTTCTACGGAAATGGAAAAACACGAGATTTTCCATTTTTCTTCCTAAAGTCCATGCAAAAATAAGGTTAGACTAATTATTAAATAAAAATAACTAGTCTACTGTACATTATTTGCAGGTTGCAAGTGGATGAGCTTCTTTATTGTAAAACTTTAAAATACTTTGCGTTGTAATATTGGTATTAGGTATTATTTACTAGTTATTTTTATAATACCTAATACCAATATTACAATGCAAAATGTTTTAAAGTTTTACAATAAAAAAGCTCGTTCACTTGCAGCCTGCAAATAATGTACAGTAGAAATGATGCAATATAAAGTTTGTAACTTCTGCTGTGCACGGTGCACCTCTTGGATAGGTGCCCAGTTGAAACTTGTATTCTATTTACTTTGTTTGAGTAATTATTATCACTCA
>JAEBDU010010309.1:0-13207 GCA_016802625.1 Heliconius numata | reverse complement strand
AATCGTTGGGCTCTCTTGGTGTGCTCATGCTTACTGACCTTTTTAACCATATCTTGAACACTGGTAAGATGCCGCATCAGTGGCGGCTTAGCTTCATTACCCCTATTTACAAAGGAAGGGGCAGTGTTCAAGATTGTGGTAGTTATAGGGGCATTAAGCTTATGAGTCATACCATGAAGCTCTTCGAGCGCATGATCGACCTCAGGCTCCGCCGAGAGTGTACTGTCTCTGAGTCTCAATATGGATTTCAGCCAGGATCGGGCACCATGGACGCCATTTTCGCCCTCAGAACTTTGATGGAGGCATACAGGGAAAAAAGGAGAGCTCTGCATGTGGTCTTTTTAGATCTGCAGAAGGCCTTTGACTGTGTGCCTCGTCAGTGTATCTGGTGGGCATTGCGATCCAAAGGGATCCCTGAGGCCTATATTGAGATTATCAGAGGCATGTACCACGATTCCGCTTCTATGGTTAGGACTGCTGTTGGCGACACTAGACCCTTCCCGATTACGGTGGGGGTTCACCAGGGCTCGGCTCTTAGTCCGTTCTTATTCAATGTAGTGCTCGATACTGTCTCGGCTCACATCCAGGACCAGCCTCCGTGGCTGATGATGTATGCCGACGACATAGCACTCATTGCCGAGAACCGACTGACGCTGGAGCGTAAAGTGAACCTCTGGAAGGGTACGCTTGAGAACGGCGGTCTTAAACTAAATGTGTCGAAGACAGAGTACATGGCCTGCGGGAGCCGGGACTCGAGCACGATCCTTATAGGTCCTGAGCCAGCCGTTAAGTCGGAGAAGTTCAGGTACCTTGGATCCGTTATGCACGAGTCTGGAGGCATCGATCACGATGTCCTTGGCCGGATAAGCGCTGCCTGGGCCAAATGGCGGGAGGTCACTGGTGTGGTCTGCGACCGCAGAATACCGCCCAAGCTCAAGGGGCTGATATACAAGAGCATCGTCCGACCGGTTCTTTTATACGGCAGCGAATGTTGGCCAGCACTATCTCGGCACACTCAGGAGCTTCACGTCACGGAAATGAAGATGCTGAGGTGGATGTGCGGCGTAACGCAGTCTGACCGCATACGCAACACATTCATTCGAGGTAGTCTTGGGGTCCGTGACGTAGCGGATAAGCTCCAAGAGCGTCGCTTGAGATGGTTTGGCCACGTTACGCGCCGGCCTAAGAACTATGTCGGACGCAAGTGCCTTGCTATACCAGTCCCTGGGGCGCGACCTCCCGGACGCCCAAGGAAGCGCTGGTTGGATGTCGTGATGCAGGATATGAGAGCCAATGGTCTTACCACCGAGGATGCAAAAGATCGTGCAAAGTGGAGTAGGTTGTGTAGGAAGGCAGACCCTGGCAATAGCCGGGATTAATGCCAGGAGGAAGAAGAAGATTAAATATATACAAATATTTTAGCCCTTAAGCCGACCTCGAAATTGGTTACAAATCTAAAGTCTTCTATTACCGATTGACTGATGGACGCATCGACGAATAGTTTTCTCAGCTTACCATACAAAATGCAAGAGATATCTAAAGATTGAAAAAATATGTTAAAACTGCTTATGTTTTCTTACTTACGTTTGCTCTTGAATTCTTAAAACGAAATCCTAGTGAAAAAATATTTTAAAAGCCGGAAAACAATAAAAATGTAGAGTTGAAACGTAAAATGCGTACTGCGTGAGACAATTTATCTTATAAATTAAACAAGCTAAGACGTCATGTCGTCTGAAGTAGAGCACTATACGAGTAAGAAACGGTGCTTAGCAAATAAAAGTTGTAGCTAATATGTATTACATTTTTATTTATATTTTTTTGTATATTTTATCTATAGATAAATGAATTTTACCAGAGAGATTCCCCAGAGAGAGAACCCAATGAAAGACACCGCTAATCACTACGTTTCACTTCAGTTGACATAGTATTTTGAGTGCCAATACCAAATGCCGGTTTTCCTTACTCTGGTAGGCAAAAATACGAAGAAAATATTTATCCTCCGAGGGTGATTTTAAATACTGGTGTGATATGTGCTTTGTGTTGAGTTCCTCCACTCAACACATAATGCCTCGAGTAGTCGATGTAAAGTGGGAAACGGAGTGTCTAAACACTAGGATCCTTTTGCCACTGCTATGTGCAGAATACAACGTGAGGGTAAAAAAACATACCATACATAAATAGCAAAAGATGAATAAATTCAAATTGAAGATATACCTAACTTATGAGGTCTCGCATAAATATTGTATAAGAAATAAAAGGGTGATAAAACGTTTATGTGTTACGTTATTACTGCTTAACGATTAGTTTTGTGTGATTTTATAGCCGCCGTGACCGTCTGTGACATATTGTAAGTACCTACATTTTAACATAATACCGGTATTGTCCTCTCCGGTTACTTGCTATCTTTCAAATCTTTATTATTAACTTATAAGTTGCAGACTTTATTTTACTTAGATAATTACAATGTGTCACTGGATACTGTTCTAATCTCCTTTATTTTTGTTAATTATAAATTGATAGATGTGTATCTGTTTAATGATTTTAGATTTAAATATCATTTTACAACAGGGTATCCAGAGGGAACACTGCTTGTGACACCACTTACCACTTTCTACCATTTTCAGCTTTTTTTCGCTTGCATTGTCAAGAAGTTTTAGATTTTGATATAGTTATACTTATAATACTATCTAGGATCTCTTTCAAGGCTTAAAATAAACTTAACCTCCACTGAAAAATAATTACAATAATTTCATACAATTTAGCAGGACTAACTGAAATATACATATTTCTATATGTATATGTACTAAATGACATTAAAAACAAAGTTCCAGTATTGTGGGATAGTTAAAATAGACTCTGACTGCAAACGCGATGGCCATAGATTCGATTCTCCTGAATTAAATTCCGTCACTCAACACATCATCAGCGAATCTAAAAAAATCATATCACTAAGTCGAGTTAGTAACTAGCTGTCCGTTTATAATATTTTCAATATTATCTAGTCTAATTTTTATAATTATTTATGTACTTGTATATCTGTTTCCTGTATTAGTCGGCTCATTATCGCGGTGAATCATGCTCGCTTCGTATGGAAGCTCACAAAGCTCCAGCCAATTAAGTTTACCGAATGGTAAATGAAAAGAAAAGTTATATTTTTTTTAGCTCTCCTTAGTAGGGTAACCAGAGAGAATAGAAGAGTGCCAAACGCTACGCTCTATGCATAATTATGTTTATCGTCCACTGTCTTTATCTTTTCATAGATGCCTCCCGCGTAATCCTCTTGATTTTTACGTGATTTAGTATTATTGATAAGTGTTTTCGAAGGATAACCGAGGTCCCTCTACCAGTAGGGTCCATATTTACCATAATTATAATATATCTAGAAATACAATCTAAAACGACAATAATATTAGTTGTAACGTCTTTAACCCGCTGCTCTCTGCCTACGACATTAATGGTGCTGTTGTCATTGGCCCGCTTGCTATGAGTTAATTTGTCATTGTATTCGACATTTTACCGACTCTCCTACAATAGGGTTTCGTATAAACGCTGCCCATAAATCTAGGGTTTATATGTCTTTGAATGTAACGCTTTGAATATGTATGAATAAAATGATTTATAGCTTCTCCATACATTGTCTATTGTTAGGTAACATAATTTGGCAGGTTTTAGTTTTAATTGTTGATTTATGTATGTTAGTAATATGGTCTTTATGTGCCTGTAATTTAGGCTCAATTTACCGATTTGTGATAAGATTTAGAATTGAACCAAGGTTGTGTTGTGATCATTATTAGTCTATTTAGGTCTGTTTAACATCCATTAGTCGATTCATCTTTAAAATGGTGTTGGGATAAGCAGATCACTCTTGAAATATTGTTTTAATGATAAATTGTTTTGATATTATATAAGTCTCATAGTAAAAATTTTTTTTTAATTTAGTTTAGTTTTTTAGCTTCACACTATGTCTTCCATAATATAGAAGGGTAGGCAGAAGAAACATGATGTTCAGAGCACTCTGTTCTCCATACACCACCCAATTTTCGCAAACGCCGCAACTCAACACCGCGCTTTGTCTCGCTACCCAGAGTAAGGAATTGGAAATAATCAAATGTTTATATGATTAAGTAGAATCCTAATATAAGGTAATTATTATTTTAATATCTTTAATTAAACATGTATTGGAATGTAACCTAATAACTTCTATGAACATTCCTTCATATGATAGTTTCGTCTCGGCACATTACACCAGCCCCGCCGTTTCCGCGTGCGTTCTGATCGACCATCAAGAGCTCTCTGTATCGCACAGTCCTCCTTGTGATATGCGATACCTCGCATTTGATTTGATTTTACACGCATATTGAATTATTAGGGTAGTTGGTAATAGAAGGCTTTTGTTTTTATTATATTGATTTGAAGTCATTTTCGTAATTTTATGTTATTTTTTCCTTCTCTTCTCTGCTCTGAAATGGTTAACGCAACGCAACGTAATACGTATATAGTGAAGCCTATAAGCCGTTATGAATGGACTATCCAACATGAAAGTATTTTTTTAATTTGGAATTCAAACCTATAATTCCTGAGCTTACCGTGTGCAACTAGATAAACTTTTAAGCTTTATAATATTAAAAAGTATAGATTATGCATAAATTATAAATTTAGCAAAATCTGAGTTTCCCTGTATCTATGTGCATCCAAAACTTTGTCAGTTCTTAATATTTTTCCTAGATACATTCTTTTGCTCATTGGCATATGAATAGCATAGTAGGTATATATAGAACAAAATGTTAAAAAAAATGTAAATAACTTTAAATTTTTGCTTCAATTGTAGCGAATAATTGTATAATTCACTTCACGCATGGTAAGAAAGGCAGAGGGAACTTAAAGATAAGACACTCACCTCATTTTCCTTCTATTTTCGAGACATTGTGTGTTGACTGACGAATATGTATTTTACCAGAGAGAGAAAATGAAAATAATTCATTCTTCCGAGTGGGAATCGAACTCACAACCGTCATGTATACAGCCAAACGGTTTCATTTTACTATAAAATATTTCAAATTGAACTTTGCCCTCCACACGATCTTTGGACATTTGCTATTTTGTCTAACCATGTAATATAATACGCGAATATGCAAATATGGCGTAACAGTGTCAGTGTAGAGTAAGTAATCTATATTATAACAAGTCATCAATTAGTGCCGGCTACACTCGTTTTTATGTACAATCGATAGTTTTGGACGTGAGCGGGCACGGGCTTAGTGCGCCTTCACTACGTGCGATACGATATGTCGTTGTCAATGAGTTATTAGTTAGATTTTGTTAAAGAAATTGTATGTATTTTTAAGTTTGATATGAAATTTAAACCACTATTTCTCTTTTTTACTTTCTTTTCCATATTTCAAGTTTTAATACTCTGTCTCGCTGCTTGTTTTATACAATAACACATTGGTAGCTATCCTGCATGAAATTCAAATGTTCTTTATTTCCTAAATAAAGTTATTTTTACATTTATTTGAAGTTTTTGAAGTGGTAAATTTAAAAATACACATTTGAAGTTTTTGAAGTGGTAAATTTAAAAATACATACGCGGAGTGCTATTATAAACACCTTTATGATAGACGACACGACACCTAATATAATTTTAACTAAAAATGATGTAAACATATAAGATTAACAAATCTACTTATTCTTTAACTAAGAAATAGTTATTATATTTATTATTTAAGTAAAATGAAGATCTGATCGTCGAAAGTTACATTTCAGTTACATTCGGTTATATTAGACAGTCGTCATTGCCGAAACCTTACAACTAAATCAGAGCAATGCTCTAGTCGCTTTGTATTTCAAATTTCCTTTTAACGTGATACTACACGTTTAGTGTTTTGGCTGTTAATAAGAATATTGACAAATGTAAGTTAATTTATTTTAACTGTTTTTTTTTTTGCTTCGCCCTGTATCTCCCATATAGCCTTTCTGCCTTTTCTGTCCATTTTTCTACATTCTGTGTTGAGTGGCGGAATTTAACGCGGCGTATTGTTTGCTTATTTAGTTCTTTGATATTTTTAGAAATATCTTTATGCAGTGTGATATAAGACGGCTATAAGACTGCAGAAGTTGGGAGTTTGATCCCCAACAGGAATTGAATTTCGAATAGTTATAGTAAAATTATTTTGGATTTAAATGTTCCCCCATTCCGAAATGGAAGTTCTTGTATATACAAAACACGGTACACTCAATACTGCTCAAAATGAAGTATCACGTGCTATTATTATAGTTTAAAATATCTCATCGAGGGTAAAGTAGCAATAATAACAAAAAATAAACACGATAAAACTTCTCTGATATCTTAACATAATGCTCGTTAGACTTGCTATTGTCTCGTTTAGTGACGTCAACTTATTATTTAAAATATTATAATAATATCTAAATTTTATATTCTAATTTTATATAACTGATATTTTTTATCAATATAAATGTTTTCTTTTATTTGAAATTGTTGTATAATATCAAAAACTATTTGATTTTGTGTCTTTATTATTATTGTACTTCTAATATAATACTAGGGTAGATATAAGGTTCTGCCCATGACACCATTCAACGCTGGACCTAGGCTCAGATAAAACATCTAGATCAAATTCAATTTATTTGGCTATAGGTTAAATTGATAGCCTATTTTACTCGATCTAGGTTCGCTGATGTAAACTTAATATTCATGGTATAAAATTATTAAGAAATTGAAAAAGATTGGCAATAAATCGTGCTGCAATAAAACTTCAATATATGAATTTATTTATAGTTAACATACATATAATTTTATAAGAGAATCACTGCTAAATTTTCTTTCATTTCGGACATGAATATTTTGTTTGCTATTTACATATACACATACTTCCGGAAACCCTTGTTCCGACTGCCTAAATCCTCATGCTCTACATTTCCCTTACGCCTGATTAACCCATTTTGTAACTTAATACTTTTTGTTTGAGTCTTATGATTATTACATTAACGTTTATTATTGATTTTATTGTTCAAGATATGTTTGATTTATTAAATTAACAAGCTTTTTAAATTACAAAGCTTTTTTTGAGTGAATCATAAAATTAATAAACAAAATCGTTAGTATTTAAGAAAAAAAAATAGTAATTGCTCCAGAGCTTGAGGGTTTTTACAGCCTCACGATTTTTCTCGCATAGCAGGAAGACAGAACCTAGTTATAAAACAATCTGTTCCTCGCTTTCGAGGCAATATCGTTGAATACTGGGAATCAACGCCGTGCCATATCAACGACAACTGGTAAATGAAAATAATTTAATCATCCACTTCCATGGAACCAACTTGAAATTGTTTAAAATCTTCAACTATTAATTAATACTTGACTTGAATCGACTATCATCTCAAATTCAAGCGCAGTGTAGACGCGATCATAACACCTATCTCAATAGCATATGCAATGAAATTGAAACTCACGCCGTAAAATATGAATCCAAAGATTTATATCGCAAGATTCGTTTCATCACCAAATCGTTGTCCCCTAAATCTTGGGCTATTGAAGATAATGATGGCAAAATAGTTACTGAACTCGATAAGATCTCAGAGTTATGGAAAACCTATTGTCACTCTCTATTTCTGGACCAACAATCGCGCAATTTTTCACCGACAGAACCTCATAAAGGAGAATTAGAGCCGGATATACTCTTGTCTGAAGTAAAGGCTGCCATCCAACATCTCAAGGATAAAAAGGCTGCAGGAAGAGATGGAATACCTATCGAAACTATCAAAGCCTTAGGTGAATATGGTACTCGAATTTTTCATACAATTTGTAATAAGATATGGCAGACAGGAGTATGGCCAACCGAATGGACTCACACAGTTCTTACTCCTTTACATAAAAAGGGTTCTACAAAAAAATGTGGCAATTACCGTCTTATTACACTTATATCACACGCAAGCAAAATATTGCTACATATCCTGAATGAGCGTTTGAAGTCCTACTTGTCAAGGGAAATTGCGCCAGAGCAAGCTGGATTTGTGAAGGGTAAAGGTACGAGGGAACAAATTCTGATCGTACGCCAAGTTGTAGAGAAAGCGCGGGAATTTAACAAACCCGTTTACATCTGCTTTGTAGATTTTTCCAAAGCATTCGATTCCGTGAAATGGCCAGTTTTATGGAACACTTTACTGCAAATGGGTACACCAAAGCATTTAGTACACCTTCTTAGACAGTTATACGAAGGAGGAACTGCCTCAGTGAGAACGGACGGCATACTATCAAGCAACTTCCATCCAAGCGTGGGTGTCCGTCAAGGGTGCATAATATCACCGCTCCTCTTTAACGCTTACACTGAGCTCATAATGCGTATCACCCTTGAGAACTGGACAGATGGTGTAGCGGTTGGTGGCTACAATATTGCAAACTTGCGTTACGCCGACGACACAACCTTATTCGCCTCCAGTATTCAGCAAATGGAAGAACTGCTTCAAAAGATGGAATATGTCAGCCTTCAGTTTGGATTAAAGGTCAATCGCAGTAAAACAAAGATGATGATTGTGGATCGCGCCAACAATAACTCGCCGGAAGTGACTCATATTGCGAATTGTGAAGTTGTCCAGTCCTACATATACCTTGGGACTTTAATCACAAACAAAGGCGGATGCATGGAGGAAATTAAACGACGCATGGCTATTGCCAGAAACGCTGTGGAAAGGCTTAGGAACATATGGAGGAATAGGAAAATCAGTAAAAACACAAAAATGCGATTGATCCGAATACTCGTCTTCCCTATTTTTCTGTATGCTGCCGAGACATGGACCGTGCGGGAAGCGGAAAAGAAGAAGATCGATGCCATGGAGATGTGGTGCTGGAGGAAGATGCTCGGGATATCGTGGACAGAGTTCCGTTCCAATGTGTCCATACTCCAAGAACTTGGCATCAAAGAGCGACTATCAGCTCTTGTAGAAACCCGCATGCTTAGGTTTTTCGGTCATATCTCCAGAAAAGGAAACGACTCCATAGAGCGACTCGTGGTGCAAGGCAGAGTAAATGGTACCCGACCAAGAGGTAGATCACCCATGCGATGGACTGACCAAGTAAAATCAGCTGTGGGCGGTAAATTGCATGAGTGCACTAGAATGGCGACCAACAGAAGGAAATGGCGTGAAACTGTGGCAAGAATAACGAAAGCCAAAAACGTGACTACATGATGGCCACGACCGCTCTGTCAAGAGCGTAACGACTGAGAAGAATTAATTAATAGTATTTTTCTGTCTTTACATTTAAAAGTTACGTAAGTAGTGACTCGAGGCCCAGTTTAAATGTACAAGTGTTTTGTAACCCAATAACATGAGTATCGGGGTCGTCGTACGTGCGGGTGTTTACTTTCCTGGCTAAATATGTTAATCTATCATCTTGATTGATCATTATAATGATACCTACCCAACTATACTTAATGAGGTCGTGCTTCATCAATACATTTGAAATTTTAAGATTTTCTGTTGGTTATAAATTCGCTTTAGTATTTTAAATTATACTAATACTGCCTGTTACGGCGTCTTTAACCCACTGCGTGACGCAAAGGAGGATAATGTGTTTGTCAGTTTTTATATGTATATATGCTCCTATGTGACTTGAATCTTCCCAAGAAGCCTTATATAATATGAACGGGTCTTGACTTTTATTTGTTATTAAACTATTGGGCTTTTTTTCCAATTTCTATGCAGTTGTTTTCTTAAAATATTTTTTGTTTTTCGACATCATTGTTTATCGTCAAGTCCATATCGTATCAATTTCCGTATATATTTTTTATCTATCCATTCTTAACTTCTTATTTAGTTAGCAACACTGTGCAGTCTCTTTTTAATTTAAGGCCTAAGGGCAGACTTACATTAACAAATAAAATTAATATTTCAAAACTATTAGTTACAGTCAGGAACGTCTTAATATCATTAAATACAAAACCATACTAATTTAATTAAAACTTCTTAAAACACTAATAATACAAAATAATTAATAAAACATTAATTGGAGAAAATATAAAGTATAAGTAAATGGATAACGCCGGTAAGCTCAGTAAAGCTTATTAGAGTCCCTTTTACAGTTAGTCGGTTCAAAACTTATACAAAGTTACTTCAACAAAGATCATCTACTGATTATTGATTCATCAATCATATATCAAACGTCCGCCAGTGGCGCCTGGCCGTCTGCGTCAGGGTTCGATGACTCCTTAGAAATTATTTGTTGCTAGTGTAGGCTTTTTTTGATAGCTTCATGCTATATCCCGTTCATAACAAGGTAAGCAGAGGGAACTCACGGTTAATAAACTCCGTTCCCATTAAGACACTTCCTGCATTGCGTGTTGAGGGATGGATCTCAACGCCGCGTTTTGCCCTGTTACTTTTAGTGGGAATAAATGCAAATATGAAATATATATATATATATATATATATATATATATATGACTGTGACTATACGTCACGTAACGTGACAATGTCATGTGATAATATTTTTTATAATATATAAGTATATGTATAAGTAGGCCAGATGAATCTAACATACTATTAAGATATTTCATTCTCAACGCGTCACTCAATTTTTGAAGACATAAAATTCCCCGGGAATCAAATCCACAACCGTCGCGTTTACAGACAGACGCTACGCCACAACGGGCTTATCTCTACGATTATATTCTCCACTCTCAATAAAATATTTCTCAATATCCACGTACATAACAAGCATGCACTTCATTAACACGCACAACGACTGTGACTAACGCAAACGCAAAAAGCTCTAATGATTGTGTCAACAAAAAATTAATTTATATTGCAGTAATTTCAATTAATTATGTTTCTATCCATACGGAATGTTTTCTCACACTAAGTGCTACAAGAGTGAAGTTATTTGAAGCTAACTAACATTTTGTTGGCTGAAATTCTAGTGGTTTACTGATGATCTCTCAATAGTTCCAGGTCATGGTTCCATCATTAGACAGCTTGATGACACCGTATTGCTAGTTAGGCTACCTTAGTTATTAAAAAGTTTCATAATAAGACAATTATTACAAGTGACTCCAAGACTCTTACATTTTATTACATAGTACAAGTCGACCTAATAAAATTGACTTACGCCCAATATTAATAATGTATCTCCTATCTCCAGTTAACGTCTATCTCGTTCTGTCCGACATGTCTGTCCAATCACTAACCTGCATGCCTACCTCCATCTCTGTCTATTTCAATCTATGGTAGCAATTTTTGGATTAGGATTGGTTATTAACATTGGGCGTTAAAAAATAAAAGTAAAAGAGAAACAATCCAGCTTCCTCTAGAAATATATTTATAAAAATGATAGTAATACGTCTATTAATTATGAACACTTAATCATTAATTTATAAAATCGGTTAAAGCATCATAAATTAACTTATTAAATAAAAGGAATTTCTTTGTTAAGTGAAGTCAATAAATTGTTGGGAACGTTTAATATGGAATATTAACATAAATGATACACCGGCGTGTACAAAGAAGGTAATTATTAATAGTGGAGCGGGTTAATTAATCGTGCGTGAGGATACAGATACGAGTCTTGCTTGTGTTAGATGTTAGGGGGAATGGTCCTTTTTAACCCACTTTTGTGAAAGGAGGAGGTTATCAATTAAAATTGTATTTTTTTATGTTTATTACTTCAGAACTATTGACTGGGTGAACCGATTTTGACGATTCTTTGTTATTTGAAAGCTTGCTTCCCATTTTAATTTGGTCCATCTCTGACAATGTTATACATTCTAATTATATTTTAAAAAAAATATTGAATAGAGTAGAGTAGAGTTTTACTCAAGCAACAATGTCAAAAAAAAAATTGGTCGGAGAGTAAATGCATCATGATGACTCACGCACAATTGCGGCTGTCACTTTGAGAAAGCTCGTTCTGCTATATTTCGTATGGCCGATAATTTTACTTAGTATACTTCCTTAAATTAAATGTTTATCTATATATATAAAATCGAAAGGTCACTCACTCATCACGAAATCTCAGAAACTACATGTGCTAGAAATCTCAAATTTTGCATAGGAGTTATTTATAGGACGTAGGTGCTTGCTAAGACGGGAATTTGCAATATTTGACTTCTAAGGGGTTGTTTTTGGGGTCGAAAGTTTGTATGAAACTTCGTTTCTACAAATGCGAGGAGTCTCAAATTTTGCATAGACGTCACTAGGACGTAGTCATGGAGACAGAAATTAATAATAACATAGTTCACGCGGGTGAAACCGCGAGCGGGCCGCTAGTTTGATATAAAATTTATAGTAAATCCGATCTGTTTTCTGAAATATGAAGTTCGGACATGATTCTATCTATTTTAAAAACTAACTTTAACTTCCCAAAAGAAATGTTTATTTGGCCTCGAAACTGTATAGGCGGATATAGTCGAGTAGGCACTTGGTACCTAGTGTTAAGACACTCCGTCCTCCGCTATTTTTTTATAAGTCAAAAATAATTAAATATTTCGAAGATATTTAATAGCAGCCGAGTCTTCCTTTGTAAATAATATTTATATTATGTATAAACAAAGTATGCAAATTAAGTAGGCACTCAGTGTATGTAAATCTCACTTTGAACGACCGTACGGTGTAAATATTAGCTGTATAAAATAATGGTAAAGCAATTTAATATATTACTAGTGATGTACGTTGAATATTAAATAATCTGTGGTTGTTAATGTCATATTTATAGTTGTAATAAATGGTTTTTTCGTTTTGCCACGACCAAGTCCGCCATTTTACAATGGTGTCTCTAAAGGAGTATAAATACAAAAAAACATAAACTATACATATAATATTTAATTATAATTATCATAGATACTGATGATGCCTTGTTTAATATATAGGTTCGATGAAATTTAATGATTCTTGGTCCACAAGACTTGGTATGTGCATGTCTGGAACTTATAAACTACTACTTTTCTGATTTTATAGTATTTTCAGTTCTGTTATGTTTATTAGTTAAGTTTAGGGAATAACTTCAGATTTTAATAAATAAATATACAAAATTCATTACTATTAAAAACTAAACCATTTGGAAACCTAAAGTTCATGTAATATACATAATACCTTTAAGTGCCACACATAAATCTAAACGATGCCTCAATATAAAACATTAATATTATAGATACATAGAAAATAAAAAAAGGATCGACATCCATTTGTAAGGAAGTGTAGG
>JAEBDU010010308.1:0-21801 GCA_016802625.1 Heliconius numata | reverse complement strand
TTTGACATTATTTTTTATAAGGAAAATATATGAAAATATCATATTCATCTGACGACAGATTAACCGCAAGTATATCACTAATTAAAATGCCGCATATTAGTATAGCATGTATGTAATCTATACTATTATTATAAAACTGAAAAGATAGCTTATTTAAGCGTGCTCATCTCAGGATCTTGAAGTAGTAGGTTCGATTCCCAATCGACAAAATGAAATATTTAATATTTTAATATTCCCCGCTCTGATAACTAAATGATGCGCGGCGTTGAGATCCGCCATTCCCTCTGCTCCCTGCTCTGTGCGGGATAAAGTTAAAAAAAATCCCGGGAACTAGCTCAAATTGAAAAGTTACTTTTGTTTTGATTATAGGCTATATACATAACATCATGTTATTATACCACATTAATTTAATCATTTAAATTAAGGTGTCGGTACCTGTTGTGGTCAGAGATACCTCGGGCACTTAGAATACGCTGATATATAACTAAAATAACTATGTATTTTCATGTACCTACGGCGAAGCAAAAGCTAGTTTTTTAAAATATTTTAATATATATAATTAACTATTAAGTAGAAGTAACTTTTACAATTACTTAAAGTACCCGCCAAAGGCGGAACTCGTTTTACTGGTTGCGTTACTCAATCGAGATATAAAAAAAATATCATTAGATTTACATATTAAAATTGCTTTGGCAACGTGACATGTGAAATTTGAGAGCTAAAACCGAATTTCTTTACTTAAAATATAGTGATGTGTACCTACTTATTAACTATGATTTTACGAAAATAATATGCGGTGTTTTATAATTTTGTTAGTTTTGCCTTCACGATGTATCTCTCATATTGCAGGGTAGGCAGAAGAACCCTCGAGTTAGGAGACTCCGTTCCCCACGCATCTCCATATCTTTTCGATATTATTTAAATTTATATTTTCTTTTCTTCGTTCTGGTCGAGGCAAACCGCGGCATTGAGTTTTGGCACTCAACACGCAATACCTCTAGTATTTAGCTGAAAATGGGGAGTGTCTTAACACTAGGTTCCCTCTGCTTACCCTGCTACATTTTTACATATATAAAACAAATATTGCCATATTGATATATAGTGGTACCTCTATTAGCCTACTTCGTTAATGCCTCACATACTCGTGGCCGTAGCATGCTCTATATTGCTGAAGATATTTAGATTGCCTACTGATAAGATAAGGTTTGCCGCATCGCTTGGAGGAGGGTTGTCCGTAGGTTATACTTATAAACAACGTCGACATATTTAAGATATATCTTAATAAAAATCTTTAGTGGTTTAATAAAAAAATTTAGTCTTGTAAACAAATAACTGAGAAAAGAATAAAAGAGTTTTTGGCAATTATTTTTATGGACTGTTAAATTAAATAGTATAAATTATCTTATCACTATAAAAAAATCATACACTATTTCCAAATTCCCACCATTACAGAGTCATAAAAATGTTCGTGCAAATGTTCAATGTGGATTTTAAGCCATAAAGCAATTAGAAAGCATAGACAATACAATATAGACAATATATATGTAATATAACCTTACCAGCTGAGCTTTCTCTAAAAAGTTTTTATATATAAATATAATGGCTTTGTCTAAAAAGGAAGTCATGAAAGCTACCATATATACCTACTTCCTTTTAAGATCTCTAAGAGAATACACACATTATGTATTACGCAAACAAAACATGCGATCATACGTGACTAGGAAACGACGCGTTTATCATGAGAGGCGCTATTTGAAATAATTTGAAATATTTTGATATTAAGACACTTTAAATAACTGTAAGAATAAGGGCAATAAGTAAAGCCTAGTAGTAGGATAAAGATATAAGGAATTTAGATAATTGGATAAGTTGAGGCCAATGGTGGTGCAAAGGCACAGGCATGTTACTATAAACGCGACAGGTTGTGGGTTTGATTCCCATTTGAAGGAATTATATTCAATATTTAAATTGTAAATATCATGTTGAAATGAACAACTGTTGAGTTTCTTGACGGTTCTTTTCAGTAGCTTTTCAAGTTAACTTTTAAGCCGGTTGCAATGGTATGAAGTTGACGATTCAAAAACGTGTGCGCAGTTAACCGTGTCTAACAGAACATGAGTGCAGATTCGAATTTTCCTTAATAAAAAAATAATCTTTTTTTTTCAATATTTTTTAAATACAGTCTCAATCGTGAAATGCTTCTTAAAATTAAACTATAGTCTTTTTTATTATTACTTTTTATTATATAATGAAGATTTTATGGTCAAATATCTATGCAATCAGTACCCAACTCGGTACAAAATAAAAAACGAAATAAATTTAAGGTTCTTTTATTTCACTTCCAATTTAAGCCTAGCGAAAGTGCGTTTTTGTTGGCAACGCCACGGTAGACGCCGTTATGGCGTAATTGACACGTGAACGTAGGTTATACGTTCAAATCCGACCTGAAGCAAAACTTATAACTGAAAAAAGTACAAATACCATTTAATAGGCACTTTCTTATCGAAAAGCGGAAAACAGAGAGATTCTCTTTTCTCATCGAGGTAAGGTGGAGGTCATGAATAATACATAGACAAGTTAACACCCATAATAAGCATATTTTGTTAAATAGTCACGTGAAATCACTCAACCATATGACAGTTCTATTAGCGTTGTTGGAAATAATAATTAGCACTTTGCTAGTGACCGAGTATCATTTTTACTCTTTAGAATTTAAAAAATATGACGAAGAATAATTATATTTTATTTGAATAATATTATTATTTTGAAATAAAAAATATAACTTAATAATTTTGATTAACGTATAAAGAATAAAAATATATAAATAATTGTTTTGATTAATTACTATTCATCATTCTTTTTTGACATTTTAAAATATTCCTTGTTTAAAAATAAATATTAATAAAAAAAAACTATGTTATATTCTTTGTATTATTCATCGCATACTCGCTTATAAGTGGTTTTACACCTTTCACTATCTGATTTTATGAGTAAAAAAAGTTTTACAGTTTCAACGTACAATTTAAGCTCACTTCTGGGCAAGTGTAAGACTGTATAAAACGAACCAAAAAGACAGTAAAACTCGTTTATATTTAATAAATGTAAAAAAAACTCTATTTTAAATGTAATAAAGTTTAAATTTACACGACACAAGACACAGCGTGTGCTACAAATTTAAGCATAAGATGAGACTAATGAATAATTTAACAGTAACTCGAAACGGATTATAATTTGTAAAGTAGTTGTATTTGACATATTTTTTTTACTTGTCTAATGAGTAACCTGCTTGAGGATATGTATTTTTAGCCATTTAATTTTTTTATAATAAAAAATATGAAGGAAAATTTATATTTAAATAAATAACGAGCTCTAGGTTAGTAAGCTGTTTGTTTCCCTACGTAATTTTTTTATCATTGTATTGGCGTATTTAATAGATATAATATGAATATTGTTTATAGACTTACATTTTTATAAAGGTAAGGTAAGAAGTATAAGAAATTATAAAGATTAATTGTTTATAATAATTTACAAAATATAACATAAATAAAAACACTTAAATATCCTTTTAATTATAATTCTATTTATTTATGTACATAGAAAGACATAACATTATAATATAATTTTCGCTTTCCTAGATTAACGATCATATAAATAACCGCAAAATTTCTGTGGACTTACCTATACAGTAAAAAAAGCAAATTGATTTTCCGCTCGCCATTTCATTAGAATTGTAAGTAGAATATTTTTTATACAACCGGTTAAATAAGATGTCGCTAGTAATAACCAGATCGTGAGCTAGCATTCATTTACTTAAAATAAATGCAATATTTTTTAGTTATTCTTTTTTATATTTAAATGTCGTAAAAAACGTACATGCGTATATTTTAAATCTATCGCATCGTGGTTTTATTCTTCAAAAATAGTTACTTGCATCATAATAGATAATTTCCAGCTTTATCGGTCAACTGAACTGAACAATCAGTCATCTTTTTACTCGATTACGGCGAAACCCAAAAGGAGAGTTATGTTTTAGCGCGTCTGTATATCTATTCGTTCCTTAGTTCCCTTGTAAGTGTTAAAACAGTGAAACGATTTTGATAAATTATACTGTGTGTATAATATAGAAAATGTATTACGTAGTTAAAACTTATTCAAAACTGCGCCTTTCACACGATGGCTGTCGATTCAAATGTCACATGAAGTAATGTGAATGAAATATTTCCAATACAAACAATTCAAACGATCAAACGGTAGGTCAAAATAAGGCCAAGACTAGTAATAGATTCTGCCTTGTAACATAATATATTTTTTATTTATTTTGAATTTAATTAAAAACTTTTCTATTATCCAAATGTACGTAACAAATTACATAAAACTCGTTAATTTTAATAGTTTGTACATAGATATTTCTCGTTTTTTTTAAAAACCACTTTCACGACTAGCGTATAACGTGATCAATAACTTCTAATGCATTCCAATCGATCAATGACAGGAAGCTCTTATCCGTTGCATATCGTCGACAGTATGTTTTCACTTTCCAATATCTTCTTTTGTTATGTAAACTCGTTGCATTCAATGTGTTGGCAGAATAGTGTACAACATTGCGCTTTTATGATCTGTGGCACAACGTGACAGTTAAAAGCGCTGACGAAATAGTTCTTATGAATTAAAATATGGTTGATTTTTTCTTTTATAAACTGTACAGCTATTTCTGGGTTAGATCTATGTAAATTGTACACGAAAATAATTAAATTATAAGTAATCGAAGTTTAATGTTAATTAGAGCACAATTTTTTTTTATTTTTCGTTCTCCATATATTTGCCTGATCTAAACTTACTCCATTGTACCTACCACTGGCGAAGCGGAGTTATACGTTTACTGTGATATCCAAATATATGGGGATATTTTGTAAAATAATATAAACGTAATTTATATAAACACCTCGATATAAAATAACAAACAGTAAAACTTTGAAATAGCTTAACAGTTTATTATCTCTAAAATATAGAATAGATTTATATTGTAAATATCCGTAGTATTCTAAGTTTCTCTATTACAAATGAAATATTCCGGTATAATATAGCATAATGGAATGCCGACAAATCGCGAAACCGGTTTAAATGGCGGCCTTGAGGTTAAAAGATCACAATAATCATTTTGACGAAGATTCATTTCAATTTCAAATTATATTTTTGAAGGAAGTTTTTATATAAAATTAACATCATTTTTATTCTCTATTATTTAAGATCAATAATAAAACAATAAATATTTAATTGACTATTCATTATACAGCTAAACATTAAATCTACATATTTGAAAGGCAATCTATTGAAGTAATTTACCAATTTTATTTGCTTACAAATAATAATTAATATTATAAATAAATGTTATGAAATTTATAATTTTTTCATTCGTATGTAACCTTAAATTACCTATATTTTTTAAATATTGAAATGAGTTCTTTTTAGTCTGTGACAGCTTTGTACTGATATGACAATGTTGACATGTACAAGACACAAGTACAGGATATGACATGTATAGGTACATTGTATAGTGATGATTAATATTTAAATAAATTAAAACAGTTACAATTTTTTTTCTTAAGAAATGAATGGAGTCTCAGGATAGGATAGCATCATCTTCTTATTAAGCAAGTGTTACAATAATATTGAAATTAAAAGTTTTATACATACATATTTAGGTTGTAAAATTTTTGTTTCGGTACTAAGTAACCACTAAATATGAAAGACAGACGAAATGTCTGCGACTTGCGCGCATTTGCGTTACTAGGACACAAAAAAATGAGAGTCAATGAATTATTTACTGCTATAGATAAAAAAATATATAAGTGATGGACTAGATTCGGTTCTTCTAAACTTTCCGGTTTCATATAAAAACAAAATTAAAACCAAATTATGAATTTAATAAAAATGTAAATGGCATTTAGTCGTAGTTTTTAGTCTGTGATACAATTATTTGGCTAAAATATAATTAATTATGTATGTGGTTATGCCTATGATGGTATTCTAAGCTACGATCACGACTACGATTTTGTTATTCTAAGCTAAAATGTTATTGAACACTCTTACGAGGGTTTTAAAAAGTACTTTTTTAGAAACCGTATAATAATTTGTAAGTATAACTTAAAAACGTTTATAGGGCTCATAATAATTATATTACATGCTTTGGTTTGTAAAACGCCACTGTTGGGTCGCGCGTGACTGCACAGATTGTTTGAAGGGTTAAATGCCATTCGTGGGAATTTTTTAACATACTCATAAAAACAAATTATTGGAAATAAGACATGAAAATAGTGATTCTTTTACTCGGTCCACCTCGTAATAAAAAAATTAGAAACGTAAAAATAAATCATAATTAGGCGTTTCTTATATTTACTTAGTTTTTTAATTGTTTTTAGCTTCATACTGTGTATAGCCCGAACGAGTACGGAAAGCAAGATCGTGGGTACTGAAAAACCAATTTTCGTGACATTAGGTGTTGAGTGGCGGACCTCAACGTCGCGTATTGTGTTGTTACCAGAGCGAGGAAAGAAAATAATTAATTGTCTCGAGTGGAAATCGAACCTTCAACGAAATGTTTTTTCAAAAAGTAGCTTATTTAATACATATATACGTCATTTTAAATTAGAATCCAGCTGCAAAGTTTTTTTGCACTGCACATATTGTTAAACAATACCTACATTAAAAATTACTAGCTCACGCACCTTGATAGTGTAAAAAGCGAAATAATTGTTTCCATTTACGGACGCAGGTCGGGTTTCTTTAAACGTGAATAATTGAGTGTTATTGCTAAACTAAAGTTAAACTAGACTTTTGTAAAGAAAAAAATGCTTCTATGTATACGTTATTACATGTTTTTCTTTTCATTTCCATATTTTAGCTTAAATAATAGGCTAATGAGTAACCCTAATATCAATATAAGAAAATATTAAATATTCCATTTCTCCGTGTGGCATTCGAATCCACAACCATCGAATTTGCAGTCACATCTTGGGCCACTGGGCCACGGCGACCTCTAGTATTAAATATGCAAATTCTACTATTACCTCTCTAACTCTCTCCTACTATACAACAAAACAAGCTATTCTGGTCTTTTAGTAAAGACAATCGTGTGTAACAGTGTTGTTAATTGTTATAAAAACTTTTACTATAATTTTGATATTTTTTTTTAGTTATTGATATTGAAAATATTATTTTAATACAGTCAGTAACTAGCTTAAGTCAATTGAAGATATATATAGAATTAAAAAAAAAATTAAAATGATTGAAAAAAATTGAGAAAAAAAAATTATGAAAATTAATTTATTTAATTTTAACTTATCAAAGAATTAAATATTGATGTTTTGTACGTTACTTTTATAAATAATCAAAATAAATAAGTTTTTAAACAGAGTATATACAGAAATATACAAAACATTGTTTACTAACAATAATAATCGACATTCGATATCGATAAACATATGACGTTTACGATAACATAAAATCGTAAAATCTGAATTCGATAAGTTATCGTATATAAATCCGATAGAAATGTCTATGCTAATTTTATCAGTCGGTTGTAACGCGAGTGTTTGATAGGATTAATTCATTGTTTAATAATTTTGTGGGAATTATGGATAGACGTATACCAGTTCCACCGCCCAGGAACTTAAAGAATAGACAAAGTAAGTATTTTAGTTATATTTATTGGTAAATAAAGTAAATATGCGTTAAATTTCTATGTACTCGTATCTCTACAAATATTGTAATATTTTATCAAAGGCATTTTGTGCATATCTCGATTATGATTGCTGATGTAGGGTTAGTAGTTTTTTTTGATTTCTTCAAATATTATAGAGGCCAGTCGTGGCGCAGGGGCACAAGCGTGTAAACGCGATAGGTTGTAGGTTCGATTCCCACTCCAGAAAAATAAATATCTAATGGTTTTCATTTCTTTTCTGTGGAGTCAAAACGCGTCGTTGAGTTCCACCAAGAATTCCATGGAAAGTACGGAGCGGAGTGTTTGAACATTAGGCGTACCCTGCTACATCTATATGTAGCTAGCGAGTGATGTAGCGTGGAGCTGAAAAGAAATCAATTATTATCATTAACATGTTAATTTGGCCTATAATACTATACGTTTCTCCAATTTAATCTTACCTTTTTTTTAATTAACTATTTAATTCTGCAAGACTCAAACATCGTTAATACTATCTTCTACAGATTTCTTCCAAATAGGAAGGTAATATTCATATTAATAATAATGCTTTCAATAGCTTCTTTATTTTTATTTTTGTAATTGAATTTTAAATAATGAATAACGATATAAACTATAGATTGTATAACATTATATAATAAAATGTAATATAAAGTAAAAATTTATTGCAAATACATTTTCTTTAATATTACATATTAAAGAAATCGTAAAAATTAATAATATGTATACAAATGCGGAAGATAATAATTTGGCACTTTAGTGTTGTGCCACTTAGCGGTGTAAATAATGCTCAATTTTTTATTGATAATTGTGTAATTTACTTTCACCGCTGTCTGGTTTTAATGACATGTTTGTTGTTGTGTTACTCAATTTAATAATTAATTATTTTTGTATATTATCGATATAATTTGTTTAAACAAAAAAGGTATATAAGCGTGGATAGAGAATTTAGTTTTTTCTACGTTTCTAAATAAAATATTGTAAATATACCTTTTATAAGAGGCCGTTGTAGCGCAGGGTCCCAATCATGGAATTGAGAACCCGACGGGTGTGAGTTTGATTCACACTCCCACACATTATACTCCCATATCCATGTTCTGGGAGGACATAGCGCGGTGTTATGTTACGCTAGTTAATGATAACTAACTTTCATTCTCAAATATCCTAAATCAATTTATAGTTGTATAACGTAGTGTCTGTACTCTGTAGCACTAGGATCTCTCTCTTGTCATATAGAGATATTGGATAAAATTAAAAAGAATATTAAAACAAAACAATTATTCCACCACAAGCATCCCACATATTCCCAACATTATCTTAATGACTGCAAAAAAGTAAAGTAAAAAAACACAAACTAAGGAATGCAACAACAATGTTGCCCGAACAAAAAACTCGAGGGCACAATTATTTAAAGAACCTTGGGAATTTTGAAGGTTAATGACGTCATACAAGAAGCTTTTAAATAAGCTTTAGCATTACGACTTATTGTTTAGTTTTAAAGTATTGGGAAGTAAAAAATATTTTATCTTGAAAAGCTAAAGTGTTATTGATATATTTAGGTGAATTACCATATACGAGGGTCAAAGACTTGAACACTATAATAAGAGATTTAATACTTAATTATTTAATATTTATTATAACATAAGTATTAATAGATTTCTGCTGTCTTTTTTTCTATATCACATACATAGGGGGATGTGCAGAGGGAACTTAGTATTAAGACACTAAGTTCCTGCTGTAACGTTGAGTTTCGTACGCTGTAGCGTTTGCATTCAACAAGCAATATCTTAAAATTCTAGGAAAAGTGGTGAACGGAATGTCTTAACACTAGCTTCCCTCTGACTATATGCGGAATATAATGTAAAGCTGAAAAGAAATTGTATGAAATTATTAAAAACCTCTTTTCGCTTCGTACCGAACAGATTAAGTAAGTCCAAACTTTTACCTCACAGAAGTAAACTTTCAAAGAGAACAGGTTGTTGAATAAATTAATATCAGTCGTTAACCGTGTCAAAGGTCACACGGTGCATATGCATTTATTTAATGGAGATTCTTAATATTTTAACGGTATCTTTCTGTTGAGATAATATAACATTTTTTGAAAGGTAAATTTATAATGTGTAATATGTTATAACTTAATTTACCTTGTGCTAAATATATTTTTGAGACTTTGCGTGATGAGTGACGGAACTTAACGCCGCTATTTACCTTGTTATATGTTTTAAGTTGATAACTGTAAGTTTGGGTGCAGTCTCATCATAAATAGATGACAAATAAACATCATAATCTTGTAATTTTACTTAGGTCCGTCATAGAAATATGGAATATATTTATTTTTCATAAATATACGAAAAACGTTTTAAAATATGTTTATAAATAGACTAATATCTCTCTTAGATTCAGTCAAATTGCTTTACCAAACCATAGGTTTTTTACATACACTGCTGTTAAATCTTATGTTAAATACTACAATACTATGTTTCATCTTAAAGAAAGAGGCTAAAGAAATATTAAAGGACACATGAATATTCTCCTAAAAAATAAATAGAACTGTACCTACATACATTTGAAACTTACCAAATTAGTATTTGTTTACATAAATTTATATGAAAAAAAAAAGCTACCATAAAGGGTTATAGCTATGTGGGTCAAGCGAGGAATGCCGTTCCACCGGCTGAGCCCCACCTGCGTTTATATTACGTTGATACGACTCTTAGCTTTTTTATTTTGCACGCGAGCGGCAAGCCCCGTTTACATGTCGACGTAACGACTGCGACTGTGTTGGAGTTTTTAGTCTTTTTTTTGTATTTGTGATAAGTGCATTTTGGTAATATTTTTGTTTTTGTGTACCTCTTGCAAATTCATTTTAACAGATTTTTTAAATTAATATACATAAAACTTCATTGAATGACAGACAATATGCAGATGAAACTACTGGACTTAAAAAATTAGGGAGCCTAGGAATTGTTTTGTGCCCGTTCAAAGGCGCTCAACAGACGTTTATTTTTATTCTTTTATCAAAATAAAAGAACACGCATTTGCATTTCCCGTCGGAGAAATTCCTCGCAAGTACCGAATACCTGTCTGTATCCAACTTGCTAAATTAAATATCCACGTTTTTTACTTTTTTAAAATGAGTATTCAGGCATACGGCACAGTTCTTTTGGACAGGTCAAGTGATAAGTGTGTTATCATTTAGCTTCACGCTGTATCCCGCTCACAACAGCGTTCCCCATTTTCCGCCAAATTTTAGAGACATTGTGTGTTGAGTGGCGGACCGAGATATTTTTGCATTAAGAAAAAAACCGTCCAAGTGCTAGTTGGAGTATTACACACGAAGAGTTCCGTACCATTATCTATAAAAACGGCAAAAAAACACGTTTGCTTATAGTCCCCTTAAATATTTATTTAATTATGCTTTTTAGTATTTGCTGTTATATCAGCAACAGAAATATATCATCTGTTAAAAATTTTAACTGTTATCACGGTTCATAAGATACAGCCTGGTGACAGACTAACAGACATCGAAGTCTTAATAAATAGGTTCCCAGCCATTATATCCTTTGGGTACTTTAAAAATTGTTTTTTCTTCACGAGAACTGTTTTGTGTTGTTATAAATGCATCTCAGGGTATTTTGCTTCAAAGTTAATGTCATAAATTTAATAAATTACTCTTCTTAAACTGTATAATATATTTATCTATTTACTTCCACTTGTTCTGCCCATAAATTAATGTACATAATTGCACCAATTTAAAACCAAGCCCTCACTTTCTAACCGTAAGATAAAATACTTGAATATTATTAATACATTTGTAGGTATATAATAAACTTTCATTGACTTTCATTATGTATTCTCCATCTGTATATACTCTAGACTCTAGAGTCTACACTTTATTTGGTATTATATGAAAGTGTAGTTTTTCTAAATTTAAAAAAGTAGGAGAATATATCTACCTATAACATTTTTGAAGAACCAAAAAAAAATTGGTGATATCAAAATAATTGAAATGTAACAATTTCTCAAACGAACTCTAAAATTTTAAACTTTCTTGCTAGTGTAATTAAATTTTACTTATATCAATTCGTGACGGGAACGAATCCTCTACCACCTACCCACAATCCTATGACAGATTATATCCACAAACCACATTACTTCAAAACCTGTAATGGTCATCTTTCTTCCACCGTCTCGACCCAGATCTAGATTGATTGGAAAGCACGACACTTCCGTACTCTATCAATCGATACACGCGGATGATTTGGAACGTTGTATAAAGCACGTTTAGTTTTTTATTAAATAAAAATATATATGGCCTTATAATGTTAAGGTAGGTATATAACTGTATTTCGATAAATATTTTCTTCATATTATCCAAAGTAAAATGAATTATTGATGATTATTACAGACCAGTCGTGGCGCAGAGGCACAAGCATGCGACTGTAAACGCGAGGGTTGTGGGTTCGATTGCCACTCGAAGTAATGAAATATTTAATATTTTAATTTCCTCGCGCTGTTAACAAGGTAAAACGCGGCGTTGAGTTCCGCCAATCAACACAGCGGAAAATGGACAACGAAAGTGTCTTAATGGCAGAGTGTCTTCACATAAGGTGCCGAGGTTCCCTCTGCCTACCTTGCTATGTGCGGGGTACAGCGTGAAACATTATACTATTATACATATAATATTATTTTATTGGCACTTAATTTTTTTTTAGGTATTATTAAATTCTTTTTCTTAGAAAATTATTTAGTACTATTTTTAGGTTTATTTCTTAACATTTATATGTAAATTAATTTTATTATACCAAATAACAAACACTACACCAGCATTTAAGTCGTTGACCTCATAAAGATTTAAAACTAGCTTTTAATATATTAAGCTTTTGCATGTGGCTTCGTCCGCGTTGTTAAATGGTGATAATTAAGAGTTTTGTATGACCCATGAGGCCATGACATATTCTTAGTATCCGAGTTAACTCTGACCATTACAGTATGATACATTTTTCTTGGGAGGACACATCGAAGCGATTAATAGCCTTCTGCTTTCTTTAGATGGACTAACCAACACAAACTAATTCTTCAAATCGAAACAGTAGTCTCTGAGATTAGCGTGTTGAACTTAACATATAGATATGATAAGTCTATTTTTAATATTAATATAAATAGTATAGAGAGAGTGAGAGATACCTTAATATTTAAATTATTAATACTAATATTATATTAAACGTTTAAACAGGTTAGGTTATGTAAACTAAGCTTTTTCTAAGCATTTAAGCTTTTTTATTAGAATTTTATTAAAATTGATACAGTACTCCAGCCACAAACAAGCAATATAGACAGACTTTTTATTTATTTTGAATAAATTAATATTATTAGATATCTTAGCTCCATGGGATAGAATTTTAATATAAATATCCAAATTAAAATAAAATATATAATGAATAATCATTTTAATTGCCGGGAATCGAACCAAACACTCCATCAATCACTAAGCCAAGTTTTATTATATGTGTAAACAAAATATGACATAGAATAATATTTCAGAATACACAAATAAAATGATTTGCAAGTACTATTGAAACTAACACTTAGCTATAACAAGTGCTAAAATATACGAAGGATGTGTTTCGTAAACCCGTCCTTACTGTTATGATGTTATCTTCTAATGTTTCTACTTCATTGAACGCGGCCTACATTGTGTTAGAAATGGTGGGGGCGAATTTAAAAAATAGTATACTTTTAACCGATTTCCGTAAAAAAACATTATGAATTGGACTGTATTTTTTTAACGATAGTTTTAGAAGTTTTGGGTGAACCTATTTTAATGGTGTTTCCCGTGTGGTCCCATTATAATTTGGTCCATTCTGACAATTTGCTGACTGAAAAAGGACTGCCTCCAGAATTCCTCCAGAAAATTGGGAACGGAGTGTCTTATCACTAGGTTCCCTCTACCTACCCTGCTGTGTGTGGAACCCAGCGTGACAAACAAAAAATGTAGTTTAATATTAATTCCAATGCCATGAAAATAGTCAATTCAAAAGTGATAACGTTCAAGGTTCTAGGTGTGTATTTACCGGATAAATAGACTGTACGTATTGTGTGCAACTGCCAGCACTTGCTCTGATAACAACGTGCTTGTAAAGAAAAATATCATAAAAGGTAAAAATAACAAGACCGATAGATTGTGGGTTTGATTCTCGCTCGGGGGAAACGATTATGTTCATTATTTCACTCTGATAAGAAGATAAAACGGGGCGTTTAGCTCACTTAACGTCACTTAACATGGCAATGTCTCGAAAATTAGGCGGTAAGTCTTAATACTAGGAAGGCTTCTTCTGTCTATCCTGCTTTGCGGGAATAAATATGAGACTATTTTTTTGTAACTTCAGCTACTTCAAGAAGTTATTTCCACATGTTTTTTATGATAAAATGCGAAATTAGGCACTGTTAAGAAACTTACACATTATTGTTTGCTGATGATGCCATGTTTACTATTCATATCTTACAGATAAAAGAGAGACAGTAAATATGTGCTAACTTTCAACATACTATTATCAAATCGACATTTTTGATTTAATTATAAAAAAAATGTATATGAGAATGTCAATTGTTTCATGTTTATATTGCAAAAATAAAGAATATATATGTTTAATTTTAAAATTTGTGATGAACCTACAACTTGTTTCTGATAGAATTGTTTGTAAGTTATAAAACAACACCTAAGCTAGTCGTGGCCGTCGTGGCACAGCGACTAACTGAAAACATGACGGTTGGAGATTCGTTCTGGAAATCCGGGGAAATCCCCGCTTTGGTAGACGAAGCCCGCCGTTCTTGATAATTCATTACTGAGTGAGGAAATCCCCCGTGTGAAAATCGAATCCAAAATCCTCCTTTAGAATCATGCAACCGTATTTTGATTAGGCAAATTAATTTACCTAAGAGTTTGCTTATCCCAAAAAGATTAGAATTGTATGAAGGATAGATAAAACAAAAGTAACAACATATCTCGTTTCTCTCGATACATTTGATACATCCAAGAAAGAAAACAGATTCATAATATCCAGAGCGTAAATAATATCTCTAGTTAGTAGGTGAATAGGTGTACTTTTATTATAGCATTTTGTACCAATACTTGTTTTTTTTAGTTTCACGCTGTATCACGCATATGGTAGGGGAGGCAAAAGGTACCTGTTAACATAATCTTTTCCCCACTTTCCGCCGAATTATGAAGTTTCTACGCCACGCTTTGCCTTGTTACCAGAGCGAGGTAATGAAAATATTCAATAATTCATTCCCCTTGGTAGGAATTGAATTCACAACCGTCACGTTTTCAGTCATATGCTTTTTCTCCTGCGCCACGAGGATTTTTCTTGTATGAAAATAAATACAATGTACATATAGGACGTGTTAAATACTTTATTACCAGACATTGTTATTATATGAGAAATAGCTATGAGTATTTAGATTGTGTTATCGCTGAATATGTTCAATATTTTTAATTTTACTTATTTTTCTTAAGGATTTTGCATTTTGATGAAACATTGTGTACCTTGTTAGCAATTTTTCTTTGTTTAGCAAGTTTTTTTAAAATGATTTTAATATAAGGACTTGAAGTAACCTAAGCGTGTCTTTACACTAAGGTCACTTCTGCCATATTAAATTGTAGATTCGAATTTAACTTTGCTAAAATTATTTATTTAATCTTCGATCTCATGATGAATATACTTAATATAAATTTATTAATTTTTGACTGACGAGTAATGACGACAGGTGTTAGATATATCTACTCATACTTATTTAGTATTTATATATCCCTCATATTTTGCAAGTTTCAAGTACAAAGAACAAGAGGCCAATCGTGTCGCCTAAACGCGACTGGCTGTAGGTTCGATTTCCATTCGAAGAAATTAAATATTAAATATTTTCATTTTCCTCTTGTTAGCGTAGAGTTAGCGTAGAGTTGAGTTTCGCCACTCAAGCTAAAAAATGACAAAAAATATTTATTGATTTTTTTTTTTAATCGAATAAGTAGTTAGTTTTGTAATATGCATATTAGAAACCGGCAAGGACTCAACTGTGGCTCTTTTTAATATGAAAATTATAATTTCATTGTTTAATACAATGAACATGGGCGTATCGAGAGATAAATTTCAGGGTGAGCCTGACCTCCATTGTTTTATTTGCAAATTTAACTATTTATTAATTTAACTATTATTTAAATTAAGAAAATATTATAAACCTGTTTAAAATAATAAAATACTGTTTAAAGTAAATACTATTGATCCTTACTCTTTTGTTTTCTAGTTTACATTAAAAAAAATTTTGTAATATATCATCATAATTCTGGGGTGGGCACCAGACTTCTGGAGTGTCACGGACTACTCCAATAACTGGTTGATAGAAATAAAAAGTGCACGATAATTCTGTTTCTCTTTTTCATTAGTATAAGAGTCAGTTAAGAGAGTGACTTAACTCAAAAGTCAAAGTAACGTAAATGTTTTCAAATATGTAGGTTCATTGAGCAATCACTGCATTTCGATTGCGCTACGTGACATGTGATGTTACTTTTTACGTACTTTAAATGAGATTGAGCAAATTTTCCTTTTTTATTTATACCTGATAATTTCTCATATATTTATATTTTATATAGATATATTATAGCAAGCAATGTTTAAACTGATTGTAATTCTTTTTAAACTTTCCATGAAAATATATTGAAAACTTTCGGAAAAACTCGATAAATGAGATGTGTTCTTTCAATGACTTAAACTCATTGTGTGTATAGGAACAGATTTAAAGTCGCTTTTATTAACATTGACATAGCAGGACAGGCATAGGGAACCTGGGAACCTAGTGTTAAGACATTTCGCTCCGACAATTTCGGAGACATTGCGTGTTGAGTGGAGGAACTCAACGCCTTTGCCTCGTTACCAGAGCGAGGATATGAAAATATTAAATATTTCAATTCCTCGAGGGTCACTGCACAACGACTGGCCTCAAAATGGCCTGTAATATGATTTTTAGATAAAAAATGTAAACTATAATCCTTTTCCTAATAAAATTCGACCTCATTCACAAAAGCCGTGTAGATCCAAGGTAAGTTGTATCTACATACGACTACATGATCGGAATGACAAATATCATCGTTGACTAAAACTTACAACAACTTAAAACAGACTATGTTTTAACGAAACAAGGATTTATTCGAGTCACATAGACACTTTGTACTCTTATACTACTATATAATCTTCATATATATAATAATAATAATTCTTACTACGAGGACATATTTTTTGTTCTTTTTTTGTAACTTTTCAAGATGTAAACAATTATAGAGATATAAATAATAATAATAAAAAACCCTACAGCAGAGTACGCAGAGAAAACCTACTGTTAAGACCACCCTTTCCAAATAAAAGCGTAACTCAACGCTACACTTTGTCTCCCAGAGAAGTGCGACAAACGATAAAAAAAAATATCATTATTTATACATATGTATGTATATATATATACATTAATTTTAATTGGTATTACGAATAATGATTTTAAATCAAATCATCTATAAACATTAATTGTGTTACGAAACAGTCTGCTAACAGTTATTAAGCTGGCCATTAAATGTTCTCGTCTTACATAACGTTGTAATTGACAGTAATAGCAAGCGTGACGGTAAAAATATTGTAGTGAAAGAAAGTGAATATATGCATAATATCAGAAGTATGTAGCGTGACGTAGGGGCAGAAGCGCGACAGGTCGTGGGTTCGATTTCCATTCGTGGGTATGAATGAAAGTCGGCAACGGAAGTGTCTTAAAACTAGGTTCCCAGACTCCCTTTTGTCTACCCTGCTATAAGAGACATAGAGTATAAAGTTAAATAAAGTTAAAAAATATACGGAAAAGGCAACTTTAAAATTGAAATTCTTGATAGTTTCCTTTTGTGGAATAGGTATGAAAGGAAAAGATGACTAAAATATTTATAAGCGTGCATACAATCCAAACCGCAAGACTAATCGGGGTGGAATTTGGCTCTAAATATTTGTTATGACGTTGACATCCGTTAAATTATTATTAAAATATATGAAAAATATCTAGAGAAGTAAATTTTGTGAAAGCTGGTTTAACCTCTAAATTAATATGTAAAAAACGTGTTAAACTATTATTTGTAAAAAAATATATATGTAATTTATATAACTAGAAATGTATGAATCTGATTTATTTCTAAAACATAAAGTTTCAATAATAAATTTAAATATCTTAATAGGGACAAAGTGTCATAACACTAGATCCTTAGTTTCCATTTGCCTACACTGCTATGGTTAGGTTATTAAAAGTTTTATTATAATACAATACAATTTCAATACTTATTCTTATGTAATATTAAAAATAATAAACAAAATTCAACAAGTCCATTGAATCATAACTGAACTAGAGTGAGATCTGTCCTAAGATAACGGTGTTTACAAAACTGTCAATCACCGGTTACAATGGAACAATAAGTTTGTTGTAACACGTGTGTCTGACGAAGTATATACTTTCATATCTTGTTGGATTTGTTTTAGTTATAAAAGATCACAATGCTTCGAGAATTCGACGAAAAGTGGTTAACGGAGCGTCTTAACACTAGGCCATTCAGGGTACCTAAAACTATTTATTTTAGCTTCGTGCTTTCGTGCTTCCGCTCATAGCAGGGTAGTCAGAGAGAGCCTAGGAACTAGGTGTTAAGACATTCCGTTTCCATTAAGGAACTTCCGTTCTGGACTTACCGCGAAATCCTGAAGGCTTTGCGTATTGAGAAGCGTAACTTAAGAAAAATTAAAATATTAAATATTGCATTACCTTTAGTGGGAGTTCAACCCACAACCTGCCGCTTTTACAATCGCACGCTTGTGCCTCTACGACATGACAAGCCTCAAAAAAAATATTGTAAATTCATCGAAAATTAAATATATCTGAATTTTAGTTATACTCGTATATAACCTTACAAAAGAAATCAGCTTTACGCTGTATCCCGCACACAGCAGGGTAAGCAAAGGAAATATAATATTAAGACACTCCATTCCCCACTTTCTGCCGAATTCTGGAGGCATTGCGTGTTGAGTGGCCGAACTCAACGCCGCGCTTTGCCTCGACACCAGAGCGAAGAAATGGAAATATAAACGTAAATAAATATTCCACTTCCTCGAGTGGGGATCGAACCCACAACCGTCGGGTTACAGTCACACCCTTTTGTGAAAAAAATAGTAGTAAAGTAAATCTTACACCTGATTTGCAGCTTGATTTTTGTTTGGCCACAAAGTTTTTAGTACGCGGTGTGCATTTTCAATTGGTCACGGAGCCGCAAGGTCGTACGATACTTTACGTTTACTGGTTTACTCAGTGCTCACTTTTAATGTACTTGTTAGTCTACTATTGTATTATGTAGATAGTGGATATAGGTATATATGTATGCTGAATAGAAGTGTCTGTCTGTGGTTTTTAAACTAATATCATTTTCAAGTTTCTTTTTAAAATAAATATTTCATTTTCTCGAGTGGAGATCGAACCCACAACCAGTAACGTTTACAGTCACACACTTGTGTCCCTGCACAATGACTAGCCTCAAGTTATACGTTCGTCGTATGCTTATACGTTTGCATTACAAGCAACAAATTAGGAGAATTTCAAGGTTGGAATGTATTTATAATTTTAAGTTAAATTGTTGCTGATTTTAATAGACTTAATAGAGAATTAAATGTAACATAAGAAGATGTGTTACACACGTGCAAATGTCAGGCCTAAACGACTTTTATAAAATAACAGGTTTACAAACAAGTTTCACAAAGATAACTAAATTTAAAATTCTATTAACTCACGTACCTACTAATAATTCGACGATAAAGATACCTTGTGTATATAATTATAGAAATACAATAGAATTGCAAGAAAATTATGATGCCTTTAACCTCATCGTGTTAAGCTCGAGTATTGTGAAAAATACATTTTTTACATATCGATACAAATAATAGTTGTATATGAAAATATCGTGTTAATCAGATTTCGTGGAGCGATTATTCTGCGGCTATTCTATGATTAGTCAAGAGTAACCGAGATTATTATAAAGTGAAAGCTTCTATGTTTGTGTATTTGTTACTTAATTACGCAAAAACGCACGACTTAATTAGATAAAATTTCTAAATATTATTTTTATAGTCATAAAGTTTTCTACTACAGATTTTATAAGAAAATACTAATAATAAAATCCAATAAGAAAAACAAATTAAAGTTTAACTCTATATAAATAAACTAATCGGTATTTTATTCCATAGATAGATATACCATTCGATTATTGCATTCTTATACCTATTTATTCGTCCCATTATAACATACCATAAGAGGAACCTATAATTACGTGGCCATTTCTTCAATATTAGCATATTAATATTTTGATGCGTCATATCTCATAATACAACATTGGAACGTCTCGTACACCATAAGAATTGTATGACATCATCGTCATCCATGGCAGGGGGATTCAAAGTTCAAACTGCAATTGATCTGTGATTTAATAGCTATTCAATATCTACATTGTATAGGGTAGGTAAAATTAAGTTTTTATTATAAGCATATGTGCAATGTGTACGTATATTTATTTGGCTTCCCGCTCTATCCCGCATATAGCAGGATAAGCAGAGAGACATATTTCATTCTTTAGAGTGGGAATCGAATCCACAACCGTCACGTTTACAGTCGCACGCTTGCACGCTGCGCCACGACGGTCTATATTTAAGTAAAATAAAGAATCTTTACTAATATTATAAAGCTGATAATATTTATTATTAGATTAGCGTTTGTTTGGTCGTATCTCAGGAACTACTGCTTTCTGGTCTTATAATTTTTTTTTGGATTGGTCTATTTATCGAGTAAGGTGCATTTCGTTATTCTTTTTGATGTAACCGAACTGTTCCTGTGATCAGAGACGTCATACACAAGTCTTGGGTATTTCCATTTGACTTGAGGATCGAAATCGTAAAAGCTAGTAATAAATATTTTGTATTTTATCAATTTATAAAGATTAGGCAGGGTTTTCACGTTTAGCCAAGCATATCTTAACTGCATCACTTGTAAACTTGTATATAATTATTTTGTATAGATATTTTTAAATGCCGTACACCATTAAGTACCTACCTACTTACTAAAAGTATTTTTGTTTGTATAATTTTTAGTGTTCGGCAATAGGTGTGAAATGTCAAAGCTATATTTCATAATGAAAGGCCAATAAAAAATGTCATGGCCGAAAAAATGGGCCTTAATTTTTTTATATATTACTGAGATGTTATAATATAGAAAGTATATTTTGATTTAAAAAGCTATTAATTAATATATAAATAACTTGTAGATTATGGGAATATATTATTATTATTACTTTCTATTATAGTAAAAACTAAATTAACCAGACTAATTGTTGCAATTAGGCAGACAGGAAAATAAATATCCGAATAATCGGATGTAAATAGGAACTAAATATTCTGTCCATGTTATTGTGCTTATTAAAAACGTTTGTTTTTTTCCATTTTACACTATGACGTAAAAACACAATAAAACCATAAGAATATTACAATTTACTTAGTAAATTAGTTATTTTATGTTCAGCCAGACATTGGCTTCTAACGGCTACGACCATTGTTTGAGGATGTGAGAAACGTGACCGCACGGCGAATGGCTCATGCCTCATATGTACGTCGTATAATTAATTCTTGTCATATTTTACATCAGAATAAGATGGTGAGCTGAAATGAGATTCAATTTATTTCAAGGTATTATTTACAGGTTAAATTTTCAGTTTCACGCTGCATCCCGCATGTAGCAGGATAGGCAGAGTGAGTCTTGTGTTCAGACGACTCTTTCCCACTTTTCACTACGATTTTCGGAACATTCAGTAATATCTCAAAAGTTGGGTGGCGCGGAGTTTCTTATCATAGCATTGGAGAGTTCTTATTGCCTACCCCGCTATATATCTGAGTAAAGCTTAAAAACTTTAAGCAACTTCCAGCTTAAAACTCTAACTTAACAAACTTTAACTACACGGTTTCTTACAGCTTAGTATA